>JAQFVV010015513.1:0-14392 GCA_028023455.1 Epiperipatus broadwayi
GTAACCGGCATGCCTCCGTTCTGTCTATATGGCCGTTCTAGGTTGGTGTGCTATCAAGCATAATCTGACGGATGCAACCAGCTACACAAAATATGTATATAGAACGGATTAGTAAGAATAAATTATATTCAATTACTACCTTACCGGTTGAGTTTGACCTAATAAAATATCAAATCAAACTATATTTCCCAACCGATTGTTCTTCTTGATATAAAAAATATAAAATGGTTGACATAGCAAGTAATTACAGTAATGCAAATCTTAAAACGAGGTTTATTTGTTGTCTAACATAAAACATAATTTCTATAATTTTGAGACATATCAATAATAATAAATACGTGTATAGAGTGATAGTATGAAATGGGTGTAAATAAGTTTCTTATAAATGTTCGTTCAATTAAAGTTTATATGTATCAGAGTTATCTAAAGGGATAATTCGCATTCTTGATTCTCTTGGACTTATGATTAAACTAGGAGTTTATAAATTAGCATGCTAATATACGATTACCTAGGTAAACGGTCCTGGCAATTTATTCAGTCACTTCTTCGAACCGCGTTGTGGGCGTCCCACTTCTTTTGTAGAGCGGTTCAACTCCGGATAGTTTCCTCGTAACGGTTTCCAAATGGCACGGAGACGTAAGCAGGTGAGCAGGTGATTATCTTCATTTCGTTTGTGTTACAGGCTTGGGTATGGAGCAGCGTTTCGAACCGGCGCTCGAAAGTATTTCTTCTACTCGATCATCATTTCTTGGACTATAGCCTGGGTGGCAGTTAAAGGTTCGCTAGGAAAAATGGTTTCCCTTTTTGAGAAACTGGGATCACTTCTTTTTCCTACACCGCTCTACTCTTTTTTTTTTTAGTAAAAAAAAAACTCCCCTCCTTCCTTTGTCTTGTGGATCACGTTTTCACACCTACGGCCATCTTTGATCTTAAAATAATTTAATTACTCTCCCTTTCATTTTTTACATTTATTCTTTCTCTAATTAAACTTATTACATTTGTTTTATTTATTTATTTCCCTTAACCATCACTCTATGAATTTCTCTCAGTAAGATTCATCTCTTTTTCCTTCTTAGAAAAATGTTTTAGTACAACAAAATTCGACATTTATTTTATTTGATAACTCTCATTCATTCTGTCACTCCCATTTACTAGCTGATAACGATCTTTAAATGTTATACCAAATTCTTCTACAACCACTAATTCTTATCTAACTCGGCTGTCATCTTATCTAAAATCTTTTTTTTTTCTTTTACTAACCTTTCCTTAATATTTGACCTAACTGAATATATATATTATATTAAATATATGTGATCACCTCGTGCTATCACATTACACCCTCCCCCATTAGGAATTAACAGAATGTTAATTCTGATAATTAGCGTACTGCTCGTTCGTTTATTATCCCGCTAATCAGTATTGAATGTTGTGCTCAGTTTATTGTGACGACAAATGTTTGGAGCATTATGAAGAGGTCTCTAGGCTTCTTATACTATCATCTATCTTCATTTACAATCTAACCCTACCATTACCTCTATCCATACTAGTTCTTTCCGAATTTATCTTCCGGGAAGCACTACTGAATTAGCCTTTATTTATTTTGGGGTTTTATCTAATCTCCATACTTATAGGATATTAATCTAATCTCATATACCTCGACCCGCTCATAAAGATATCCCTCGGTACGTACTCACTCCTTTTTTTTCTTTTTTTGTAACTGACAGCAACTATATTCCTTTGTCACCCATCCACTCATGACTCCCGTTTCCTCTGATCTCATTTCCTAAACCTTTCATATTTTATATTATTTTTTTTTTTCGTATCCAAGTGTGTGTTGTTGGTCATCATCTGCGTCCATCCTGAATGTACTATACTATTCATTAAATTTTGTCTGGCGGCTCTGGCTTTTTCGGGATCAGTCTCAAGGACCGAGCATTATAGGTCCCCTTTTCTTCAGACCCCTTTGTGACAACAAAAGCATTGTTACCAAGTTTCCTTTTTATTATGTAAGGCCCCTCATATATCGGTTGAAACTTTTTGTAGATGTTTCTCTCCGGATGGCTCACCGGTTGTACCCTGATCATGACTTCATTTCCTTCCTCGAATGATAAGTTCCTTTCTTTGAATTTACGTTTTCTGACCTCACTCATCTTCTTTATACAATTTCGGGCCTGTTCTAAATCCCGTTTTCGGTTTATTACCCTAGATTGTACTGGCAATCTGCTTCCAAATGGGCACGGAACATTTTTCCCATAATGCAATCGCACGGGTTCGAAACCCGTGGATTCGTTCTTTGACCCATTTATCATATTGACCATTCTGGGCACTTCATTTACCCATCTACGATGATCTTTAGACACATACACTCGGAACAAACGCCCTAGTTCTCGCATCATCCTTTCGCAGGGATTGGATTGTGGGTTACGGATTGATGTGAGTCTATGTTGGATCCCCTCTTTAGTGATCCATTCTCTCCACTCCCGCGAGACAAATGGCGTCCCATTGTCAGATAATATTTGTTGTGGCTTCCCTGCCTTCCGAAAATACTGTTGTCCCAAAACCTGGATGGCTTGCTTGGAGTTAGCCTGTGTGACTGGGTATGCGTCCACTAATTTCGAAAACACATCATACGTGACCAGTAGATATTTCTTCCTGTTGAATGCCGGCAATGGTCCATAAAAATCTATGGCTAACAAGGTGTTAGGTTGTTTGGTAATTATCGGGTGTATTGGTCCTACATTAGATGTGTTGGGAGGTTTGGTTTTGGCGCATACTTCACATGCCCTGATGATGTCGGCGATCTGTTTCCGCATCTCTGGCCAATAGAACCACTGATTTATTAGACCCTCTACCTTGCAGGTTCCATAATGTCCATACGCCTCGTGAATATGCTCCACCGTTGGTATTCGCAAATTTCTTGGAAGAACGATCCTAGTTTTTCCCTTTCTGTTCAGAATGCGCTGCAGAAACCCTCCCTTCATACAACAATGGTTTCGATCCTTCCATAACATATTTCCTGCTCGTTCCTCTACAGGCTGCCCCTTCAAGTACTTGATGATCTGCCCACATTCAGCATCCTCCTTCTGGTAATGTTTCAACTTGCGCATGCTTTGTTGTATCGTCTGTCCAGTACTTATTTCCATCTCTGCTATATATGGTTCTCCTCCTCCTCGTCGCTGTTCCATGCCTACCGGATACCGGCTCAGAGTGTCCGCAACGATGTTGTCCTTACCCTTACAATATATGACTTTGTAATTAAACTCCTGTAAGAACAAACTCCATCGTATCAACCGACTGTTAGATAGGAAACTCTGATTTATGAACTCCAGGCTCTTATGATCGGTCAGTACTATTATCTCAGATCCCAATAAATACTGGCGAAATCTTTTGAATGCCCATACGACAGCCAATGCCTCCTTCTCCGTCACGGTGTAATTTACCTCTGCCCCCTTGAGCAAACGGCTGATAAACGCTAATACGCCATGGTGACCTCCCTCCTGAATTTGAAATATGGTGGCTCCAAGCCCCAAACCACTACTGTCGGTCTGTACCACGAATGGTTTATTAAAATCCGGGTATGTTAGCATTACTTTGTTTAAGAATCCGGTCTTTACCTTTCTAAAACTACTTTCCTGCTCCCTTTCCCATGTCCAAGGTTGGTCTTTCTTTAATAACTGAAGTAATGGTCCCATATCTATCATAAATCCCTGGTAGAACCTATTGTAAAAATTGCACATCCCGAGAAATGATCTGATGTGTTTTTTATTACGTGGGGTTGGGAACTCCTGTATTGCGCGTATTTTATCCGGGTTCGGGGTTACTCCTGCGGAGCTCATGACGTGCCCTAGAAACTCAACTTCGGAAGTCGCTAAGTGACTTTTCTTTAAGTTAATTCTTATTCCCTTTGACTCACATTCTTCCAAAAACCGCCTCACCTGTTCTAGATGTTCAGAGATATTCTCTGACGCAATGACAATATCATCCATGTACATCGTCACCACGTCTTTTATCTCCTTTGATAATACCTGATCCAAACAGCGTATTAGTCCGGACCCACTATTTTTTAACCCAAATGGGATTCTATTGAAATGGTACGCATGGCCGTTATATCGGAACGCAGTGTACTTACGGTCATTGGGATGTAACCTTATTTGCCAATAACTGGCAGTCAAATCAAAAGTTGAAAACACCCTTTTGTTCCGAAATTTATCTAATAACTCCCACATTGGTGGAGGGGCGGTTGATATCTGGTAATGTAATTTTGTTTAAATGTCTAGCATCCAGACACAACCGTATGGATCCATCCTTTTTCTTTACAGTCACAACAGGATTATTATAGGATGAGGAGCATTTTGATATTATCCCCCACTGCAACATTTTAGTTAATTGCTCCTCCACTTCCCTACGGTATTGGTATGGGATGGGATACGCCCTGGCCTGGTACGGTTGGTTGTCGATGATTCGTATTCTGTGCTCATATCCATGGATCACACCCGGGATTTCTGAAAATACTTCATTATGTTGTTCCAGAATCTGTTGTAATTGTTTTCTCCTGTCCTCGTCTATATTTTTCAATTCTGCGATTTTGTTGGTCGTCTCTAAACCGATGGCAGCACTGTGGATATGATACCCTTCCCGCCTTGCCTCGGAACATCCGTGCTGGTCTTTCATAAAATCAATCCATGTTCCGTTCACTGCTACTCTTCTTCCTTTGTAATCTATTATACACCCAAACCTATCCATAAAATCTGATCCTAAAATTACATCATGTATTAGGCCCTCTAATATCACCATCACCTGTTCATACCCTTTCTCAGCTACCTGCATTTCCACCCATACTTGCTCTGATGCCAATTTAACCTTCTTTCCGTTGGCCATTAATACTTGTACGGCATTTAGCGGTAAGGTCTTCATTTCGGGATACGTCTTCTTCAATTGATGGAACGTCTCTTGCGACATCACAGAGATTTGACTTCCGGAATCCAATAGAGCTCTACTCGTTGTGTTCCCAAATTTAATCTCAATTTTCGGGCACTCCTGGGGAACAAAAGTTTCTCTCCCAGTTAATTTGTTGTAGCTGAGGTTTGCCAAGGGTATATTTACGCTCTCACTCCCGTTTTTCCTTGCACTACCGGTGGTCTGTGGTCTACCATCTAGAGCCGTTAGTATTCTTGTTATTGGTTCCATTGATTCTTTGCTGATTATCATGTTTTTGATCCTGTCTGGCAGGTTTCGCTTCACAATCTGTACTATCTGTTTTTCTGTCAGAGGGTCTGCGGTTAGCATTCGCAATGAAGCGACTTGTTGGCGGAAAAATGATGCAAAAGACTTCCCGGGTTTCCATTTTTCTTCCACTATGCTATAGAATATATCTTCTTGTATTTTCTCACCCCAATAATCCTTCAAAATTACGTTTTTATATTGCTGTAGGGTTTGAGGTTTTACAAATAACGAGTCCCACCATGTGCGGGCCTCCTCTCGCAAATGGCTACACGCAATTGCAATGCACGCCTCATCATGCAGTCTGTTGAGCTCGCAATATTTTTCTAATCCGTTTAGATGTTCTAATGGATTCTCCCCCTCACGTCCAGTAAACGTGCAGATTTTGACAAACTGATTAACTGCGGCTGCGCTGCTCCTTTCCGGATCGTAATTATACGTCCCCAGCCTAACATCATCGATGGGCCTACTCCGCATACGTCCGACCTTAATTTCCAATATCTCTACTTTATCCCGCAACTTATCTACGTCACCTTTAAGTTGTTCTACTATACTACTATTCTCACCTATATACGTCCCTAGACTATCCCGGTTATTCACTCTTTCTTGTTGGACATCGCTCTGCACATCGTTTATTTTTATATTACACTCATTAACGTCATATTGGCATATCTTAATGTATTCCCCTTGTTCATCAACTTTCTTATTTAGATCTATCATTTGCTGCGACCACTCTTTCTTTACTTCCAATGGTCCAACACCTTGTTCCTGACTTGCAATTTCATTTTTATTATAATTATCGAATTGTCTATTAGATTCTACAGTTTTCTGCTCGTAGTTTTCGTCCCATTTATTCATAAATGCTCTTTGCTCCTCTCTGCACTGTTCCATGAATGTCCTCTGTTCTTCCTTACATTGCTTGATGAACTCCTGTTGCTCTTCTCTCTGCTGTTTCATAAACTCTTTCTGTTCGTTTCTCATTTGATTTATTAAGTCATATAATTCTCTGTTACTAATATCCCCAGTGGTTAGTTGTGTGTCTGACATCCCAAGTGAATTCCCACTATTGTCTAACCTTTCTACTTCCTCTGGCTCCTGAACATCCATGACTTTCTTTGACCTAGTAAGCATTTACGTATTGAATCCGATTGTGGACACTAACTGAATGGTTTTTTAAAACGAACTCCTTTTTCTCTCTTGTTTATATTCTAAAATTTACGGCAATTATTTACTATTCGAACGCCAATGTCCGGACTACTCCACACCCAATTATGTGTTATGTACCCGCTCAGTCTCTACCTCTACTCGTATCTCTACTTATACCAACACCACTCCTACTTTATTACTAATTTTCGACTAACACTCGCATATGCACAACTCAATTGCGAACTCTATCTCAACGTATATCTTATACTCTCCATACGGTTATATAACGACCGCAAAAGTACCAATGTGCGTGTGAGAAATCTCAAATTACCAGCTAAGTAAGTTTTGAAAGTTTAATGATTACTCCTAAGTTATATGGATCACTTATTCATCATTGATAACATATTTATCCATCTTCTCCATTAATCCTTGTGTTATGATTCTCATATAGAAAATTATTTTGATCCAGGTACAGATATATTTTACTTAGAAGCCTTTACAATTCCTTCAGGCCTAGATGTATATTATATCTCAGCATTTGTAATTATTCCACATATAAACAGATTTGGTATACCAGCATTTATAATTCATAAAGATATAAGCACATTTTATATGTGAGCATTTGCAATTTATTCAAGTACAGACATCTTTGGTATATAAAGAGTTATAGCTTATTCAGATATAGACAGATTTTATTTATGAGCATTTATAATTTATTTAGTTAGAGCTGTATGTATATAGTATCTCAGCATTTTTAATTCTTTCAGATATACACATATTTGTATATCAACAATATAAATAGTTATAATTTATTCAGATATAGATGTATATTATATGCAAGTCTTTAATATTTATTCAAATATAGATGTATATGATATATAAACAATTATAATCCATTTGGATATAGTCATATTTTATTTATCCGCATTTATAATTTAGTTATAGATATATATAATAGCTCAGCATTTCTAATTCTTCTAGGTATAAACTTATTTATATATCAACAATATAAATAGCTACAATTCACTCAGATATGGAAGTATATTATGCCTCAGCATTTGTAATTCTTTCTAAGAATAACCCTCCCCTATTTCTTTTCTTTTTTCCCTTTTTTTTTTTTTTTTTAAAAAATTCCCAAACTGATTTTTCACTCGCAACCTCTATTCTCTAATACCAAATACCCCCGTATCATTTCTACCCGAATATGACTATTTCATTTTCCCATTCGCTCTATTTCAAAATCGTTCGAACTCTGTTATACACATTTTTCTCTTTTTTTTTTTTTTACTTGCCACGTCAACTCATTGTCGTCTCTAATATAATAATCATTAAAAATACATTTTCGAGATTTGCCTTTCACTTTATGTGAATTCTGGCTTCGGTTACGTTCAAAATCTTTGGACTGGCCCCCAAATTTATGTAACCGGCATGCCTCCGTTCTGTCTATATGGCCGTTCTAGGTTGGTGTGCTATCAAGCGTAATCTGACGGATGCAACCAGCTACACAAAATATGTATATAGAACGGATTAGTAAGAATAAATTATATTCAATTACTACCTTACCGGTTGAGTTTGACCTAATAAAATATCAAATCAAACTATATTTCCCAACCGATTGTTCTTCTTGATATAACAAAATATAAAATGGTTGACATAGCAAGTAATTACAGTAATGCAAATCTTAAAACGAGGTTTATTAGTTGTCTAACATAAAAAATAATTTCTATAATTTTGAGACATATCAATAATAATAAATACGTGTATAGAGTGATAGTATGAAATGGGTGTAAATAAGTTTCTTATAAATGTTCGTTCAATTAAAGTTTATATGTATCAGAGTTATCTAAAGGGATAATTCGCATTCTTGATTCTCTTGGACTTATGATTAAACTAGGAGTTTATAAATTAGCATGCTAATATACGATTACCTAGGTAAACGGTCCTGGCAATTTATTCAGTCACTTCTTCGAACCGCGTTGTGGGCGTCCCACTTCTTTTGTAGAGCGGTTCAACTCCGGATAGTTTCCTCGTAACGGTTTCCAAATGGCACGGAGACGTAAGCAGGTGAGCAGGTGATTATCTTCATTTCGTTTGTGTTACAGGCTTGGGTATGGAGCAGCGTTTCGAACCGGCGCTCGAAAGTATTTCTTCTACTCGATCATCATTTCTTGGACTATAGCCTGGGTGGCAGTTAAAAGTTCGCTAGGAAAAATGGTTTCCCTTTTTGAGAAACTGGGATCACTTCTTTATTCCTACACCGCTCTACGCTTTTTTTTTTCTTAGTAAAAAAAAAACTCCCCTCCTTCCTTTTGTCTTGTGGATCACGTTTTCACACCTACGGCCATCTTTGATCTTAAAATAATTTAATTACTCTCCCTTTCATTTTTACATTTATTCTTCTCCAATTAAACTTATTACATTTGTTTTATTTATTTATTTCCCTTAACCATCACTCTATGAATTTCTCAGTAATTATTTTCCTTCTTAGAAAAATGTTTTAGTACAACAAAATTCGACATTTATTTTATTTGATAACTCTCATTCATTCTGTCACTCCCATTTACTAGCTGATAACGATCTTTAAATGTTATACCAAATTCTTCTACAACCACTAATTCTTATCTAACTCGGCTGTCATCTTATCTAAAATCTTTTTTTTTTTTCTTTTACTAACCTTTCCTTAATATTTGACCTAACTGAATATATATATTATATTAAATATATGTGATCACCTCGTGCTATCACAATATATATATATATATATATATATATATATATATATATATATATATATATATATATATATATATATATATATATATATATATATAATTATTGTTAAATACTGCTACTGAATTTCATTTTCACATGAATAAGCACATTTTTTTTGAATAATTGTTATTAAAAATGAAATTTTAACTAATGGATTGTGTCTTCATAAATATTATAAAAAATAATTATTAATGAATGCCATCCATCAGAGAATAATAACTACATTCTACACCTAGGAGATAAATGCCATATTGTGACTTTAAAATAATTTAAATTAATCTGTATTGGATATTATTTAAAAGGCTCAAACGATGTTACCAATTACTCATTATAGGGATTAAATGTTGTCTTTTCTTACTAACAGAATTTTTCAATTCAATATGTCTAAAGTTTTTTTACCACTGTCAAATATTTTGAAAGCATGCATCAGAATAAGCAGCATTCTGAACATTTTGACAAGATTTTAAATTTATTTCAAATTATTAGAAATATAGTGTATTTCTCAAAGATATTTAAATGTTGTAACATTTTTAATTATCTTGGTCATGAAAGTTCTCATGAGAATGAAATTATAGTAAGAGAAATGCAGGTGATATATTTACTTTATGATTATCATTTAATAAAAGTGTATGCAATTGATTCTTTGGACTTTAGAGATTAGTTGTTAATATTTAAAGATAATTAATAACTAGTTATAATTAAGTCATAATACTTGCTAATTTGTATGTTTTACGGATCTGTTAATTTTATCCCATAGTTCTCTAAAAATACATTTTATCTGGTGGTTTTTTAATTAATGGTACCTAAAATATATCCTTAAAATATTCTAGATATTACCTTTCTTATTTTTCCACCTAAATCTTTTAAGATTTGATAAAGGTTATATTGTATATTTAATTGTATGTGTGATATTGATATTAGAATAAATATTAAAGTTCAGTTGAATGAAATTCCTGACACATTATCTTCTCATGTTACTCATAAAGGGTTCTTGATAAGCCTTTTGTAGAATTCCAACAACACTTCTTGGGATCAGGTTAATTAAACCATACTTTAAAAATAACCTTATAATTTGAATTAATTTTTGGTCTTTTATAAGATAGCTAAATTTACAAGTCAGACACCTAGAGAGAACAGATTTTATTAAAGTTAAACATTCTTTATTTTATTGATTATTTATAATTAAGTTTTTTTTAAAGAGTACTTAACAGTTTCTTCAATAAAGTATTCTGTTTTACATCATGTTGAGATACACTACACATTTAGTTAGTAATCATGTTATTAAATAATTTTCTTAATTAAAATATCAATAGAATAATGATATCACTGTGTAGAACTTATTATTGTTATTGTGTTCATTTAAATATTTTTATTATTTTTATTGTTAATAATTTAATATATTTTGTTATGTTAATTAATTAATTTCATCATATACTAATTTTATATAGTCATATGATTTTATAGTTATCATTATTTAAACATAGACTGCTTTATAGGAAAGTTATTCATCATTTTTATACTCTTTCACCATCATTATCTTAATATTTAATTTGCAATATATAAATTAAATACAATAAGATGACCTTTGGTATTTATAAATGTCAATAATAATTTGTAATGTTAAAGAATTAAATTATTAAATTAAGATTTATTATACTTCAATGTTAAAATCCTGACATCATTTTTGACTGAATTGATGTAATACAATAGCTTAGAACAAACCTGCTATCCCATGTATATGAATGTTATAAGATTTATTTATTCTTTTAAATCTACTGTCATACTTTAAGTCATAGCAGAACCCTTAGATACTAGTTTTTATTAAAAATAAATATATAACTGTAGAAAACTCTTCATAAAATAACTATTTATTATAAAGAGTCTTATATAACAATCTGAGTGTTTTTATAAGTTTAAGCACAAGAGGGGGACCAATCATTGGATGGATTGGGATGATATATATCCAGCCAATCCTTAATCATTTATTGTTATTATTACATTATAATAAATATATATAATAGTTTTGGGGTTAAACTGTGTATTAGTTTTTATTAATTACTAACATTTCAATGAAATAGCATCCACCATTTTCAAGGTTAATATTTCAAAAAAAATTGTTAGATCTCAAATAGTAAGAAGATTGAGTGTGAGTAAGGAATGAAAATGAGTGTGAAGTAGTTGAGAATTCAAAATATGTGAATTTAAAAAATGTTTTTATTCTTCAGTTTCAATTACTTCACACTCAATTTCATTCCTTACCTCACACTCAAACATTATTATTTAAGATCTAATGGTTATTCTTTGAAAAATTAACCGTAACAATGGCAGATGCTAATTTGTCAAAATCATGGAAATTAATCAAAACTAACACATGGTTTAACCCCAAAACTATTTTAGTTACATCATATAACTGAAAATCTTAAATATTAATATATATATATATATATATATATATATATATATATATATATATATATATATATATATATATATATATATATATATATATATATATATATATATATATATAACCATTAGAAATCAGTCACCCCCTCCCTTAATAGTCACTAAAGATTGCAACTTGACTACAGAGATTGAAATTATTGATAGAAAAAAGTTTAAAGAAACCTCTTTAAACAGGTAAATATTACCTGTTCTGAATGGAGATTAATAAATAGTCAATTATAACATTACAAATTACAATTATAATTTTCAAATTGCACCCAGTAATGTTCAAGGCTAAATGGGTTTAGAAGTAACCATTAGACACCAATCAACACTTAGACAATTCCAATAGAGATAACAATCAAGAATTTCAAACTGTTGTCAAGGCAACCTCCTTTTAGCACCTTTATTAATGGTCCCATATATAAATGAAACTTGTTGTAGGAAAGTAGCATGTGATACTATAAAGAATTCCAACAGACAAATACCATTAGTCATAATTTGCTATTACTTGTAATCCTAAATGTTTATTTTTTCTACAATTAAAATATTAAGAATTTCATCAAAGGAATTCAATGATACCTTTTGCATCTTTAATGTATATCTTAATAATATATATCAATAATTATAATAACATGCTAGATTGAGTGTTAAAACAAAAAAGCTAATACAACATTTTATTACTCATATTAACAATAGTTTTAATTATCTAACATTATTCATTACATTCTTGTAATCTGTGAAATAGTAAGCAGATATATCTGAATCTATAAATTTTTGTCTGGCTGTTTGTAATAGCAGCATATTAAGTGTAGTGATAATTACACCCTCCATGGCATATCTAGATAAACATCTTTCCAGTAGTAATTTTTTATTTTGATTTGAATCCACTAATGATAATATTCAAACAATCACCACAATGTATCAATTGAATTATTATGCCAATATTATTTAATAATTCATTGTGTAGATTTAATTTTTTTCAAATATTACATATTGAATCTGTTAAAAGTTGTATGTAATGTAGAACACATTTTATTTCAATATCTTTATTTTAAAATAAATATCTAAGCCATTCATCCTATCTGCCAACAAATTTACAATTATCAATCACATGAGAGATTTTTCATATATTATATTAGATATAGCCTTATTCTTTCTGCTATTTCATATATAGTTATAAATTTTTGTTTGAATTCTAATATAATAACTTTTAGTTATTTATCATATCTAATACAATTAAATAAGATCTATTTTATAAAATAATTTTATATAAAAATCATATATATGTATCTGATGCATGATCATTTTTTAAAGTTAGTGTTACTCATACCATATCAACAAGGTTTCTTTTTTAATCAGTATATATTTATAAGTTTGAACAACAATTAATAACAAGCAAAATGCATTTGACTAGCACAACTTTTGAAAAACATAAATGTCCATCAATAAGTAAGCCATCATCACAAAAGTCATGCAAAAGAGAATTTATAGTTATTTTTCCATGATTAAAGAACACCAATACAAATTTATTTCAAAAAAGTCATGTTTTATAAGATAAACAGTTTTAAAGATATATATCACATAAATTATAAAATAAATACTAATGTGTTTAACATAATTTACTTGCATCAAACTAAAATAAACTCATGGAATTATGAAAAGACAATAAACAATATAGAAATTTTGATACAAGCATTCTGATTTTAAACTATTTGTATATATTGCAAATTTTTTTTTATGTGTTGTGATAAAATTATTTAATATCAGATTAAACAGTAGCAAATTTTCCATACACTAGTGCCATCCAGTGCATGCCTTAGTAATCAATGGATACAAGAATGTTTGGACATAAAATACCTATCTAGATTCTACTCATCCAATATACCCAGATTAGTTTCTAGCTTGCAGCTGTCATCAGTGAGAAGTTTTAGATATGAGAGCATTACACCTAGATCTTGGGATCTAATGCAACTTTCCTAAGGGTCATACTGAATGGAGTGTTTGCTACTATTTAAACATCTTGTGTAAACATAGGAATGGTGATCATGGGCTGTTTTAATGGATTAATATCATATCAGTTTGATGTTAGTTCAAAAGTATTTATATGATGTTAAACATGCAATTTATTAGTGATCTGGAAATGTGTGTTTAGTTTCATATAATGAAGATAATAATAATCATACAGTTAATTATTCATTAGATTGCATAATTTTCAACCACCAAAGTGACTGAGTGTAATAGATTCATTTGTTTTTTGTCAACTAAATTTCTATTTAATTTATTCTACCATGAGTCAATATAGGAACCTTATCTCAGAGTCTGCCTTTGTTCTGAACTGTATAGGATTTATGCACCTTATTTTTTATAAGGATTAGAACTTGATTTGAAAATCACATATAAGGCCTTACATCAGTATCTTTTAACACAGTGCTTTTTGGGATTTAAATTAAGTTTTACTTGCAATATATCTGTGTTATACCAGTAAATGCTTGAGTTTTTTGTAAAATAAATGCAAAATAATTAGTGAGACTAGAAAATACAGAAATTAAAATATGCATACAAAATATATTTTATCAAAATTGTAGAAAAATTATTAATGCCATTCTCTAATTAGCCATCAGCTTGTGCAATCCATGAAGCTATTTTCCCCAAGACATTTTTTGGCTGCTCTATTTTTAATATTTATTACCTTTTTTAAAACTATCAATCAATTTCTTTACTGTCTCTTTTTTCTTTATATGTAAATCTTTCCAATAGATTCTTTATAATTTCTTATTATTTGATATCTTCAGTTCAAATCCTATTT
>JAQFVV010015514.1:0-14382 GCA_028023455.1 Epiperipatus broadwayi
ATTCTTTTCAATGTCAATAATATTTATTATCAAATTCAGGAGGCTTTTATAAAGCTCCTGCCATTATTCTCTATTAAATTTCTAAATTCTTCTCCTAGCAACAATTTATCAAAAATAGTTTCAGCTAAGCCAACATTTTTGCATTATAATTATTGAATTCCACAATAATTAATTTAAATTAAAATATTCCTTCACAACAATGTCAAACATAAAGAAATTGTATATTCATTAGATTCATTACCATTAAATAGATTAAAACCAATTTACTTAGATTAAGCATTGTCTTTTGCTCTTTATACAATTTTACATCAAAAGATTAGAAAAATAACTACAAAGTTCCTTTCTTCCATATTTAACATTGCATTAATTAAATCTTTACTTAACCAAAATTAAATAGTTTACAGTTACTGTGTTTATGATATATGTTATACCACTATTACAAATTACAATTAAATAATAAGTGAAATATGACAAAAAAATAATTTTGAGATCTCATCAAACATCTCAATATATATATATATTGAAAATTAGAAGTCTTTAATGCTAAATGTATGCTTATATTACATTAGTTATCTGCATATCATACCATTTCCAACTTTCTTATATACTTCAACAATACTATTTTTATATCAACTTTACTTTTACAGTTTCAACTGACCTGCTATCATCATCAGAGCTATGTTGAATTAATTTTGTATAAATTAAATTATTTGTTTCACCTATATAATTAGTTTTTATATTTTTATTTTTACATGACTTGCATTCAATTTTATATATCCCATTTATGCATTTTTTTACTTTACTCACATATTTATTAACCAATATATAAAGTATACATTTTCTTCGTTTATTTACTATATTACATTTTATTACATTATTAAACTTTTTATTAATTTTAATAATTATTTTATTCATAATTTTTAAAATACTATTATTATAAGGTTTAATACCTGTATATTAATTCTTATCTATTTTATCTTTTCTACATACTATCTCTTTATTTTTATTAAATTTTTCTTCTGATTTTTTTATACTTCTATAACTTTCTCTGCATATTCATTATCTTTAAACTTTTTAATTATCAATTCTATCTGTTTACTATAATCTTCTTCATTTGAGCAATAATTCCTAGCTGTACATAATCTTCAATTTACACTACTTATTTCATATTTTATATCCATATTCAAATTCCAATTACTTATATTACTATCCATATTAGTTTTTTATATATAGATGTCACTATCTTGCATTTTTCATTTTTATATGACTTCTTTAACAAAATATCTAAATATGACAATTTATTATCATTTTCTTTTTCTATTGTAAATTTTATATTTATATCTAACTTATTAATCTCTTCAGGATAAATATCTATTTGTCTTTGACTCTTGTTAAAAATCAATAATAATCATCAACATACCTTTTCATAAAAATTGGACCATTACTATAATTAGTCATTAAACCTTTCATATTTTCCATATATATTACTAATAAATATGATAAAAGGGTCATTTATTTATTTGCATTTATTAGAATCAGGATATAGATTTGAGAATGATAATATAAAAATAATTAATTATACAAATAATAGAAAGGATAGGAAAATTAAAGAGGCAATATTGATTAAAAATGTAGAACCAAATCTTATTAGTAATTTTGGGATAAAGACAATAATTTTATAAACAACTATTATTATTAATAGTTTGAATATAAAAAGTTTTTTTAAAAAAATAAAGTTAAAAAAATGATGATAGAAGGAGTCATTAAGCAAATATAAAAAATTTTGAAATATTTGTCAGTTGGTTTTTAGAAATAAGATTTTGAACAGGTAAGTAATTTGTAATGTAAAAAAATATAATTTGTAATATAAAAAAAATGGTCAAGTGTTGGTGGTTGAGAGATCAGCACAGTCACCTTACAAGCAGTTGTCCTGGGTTAGTGGGTTCGCTTCCTGGTGATGCTATGACACATAAAAAAAAAGTTAATAGTTAATTAAAAATATATATAATAAAATAAAAATAAGATTAGAAGTAATTAAAAAATATAAATAGGTATTAAATAGAAATTAAAAGTTAAAGTTAAAAATTAAAATTATAAGATTATAATAAATAGATTTAAAATAATTAAAAATAAAATAATATAAACATATGTAAATAAAATTAGTTAAGAGTAGAATAATAAAAAGAAAAATGATTATGTATAATGATCAGGTTTGATTATGTATATAAATATGTGTAGAAAATGTATTAATTATATGATTCTATATTTGGATATTGTAGCTCTGATGATGGGGTCAGGACCGGCAAAACTATAAGAATAATGTTGTGATATAAAAAATAGTATTGTTAAAGTGTATAAGAAAGTTGGAAATTGTATGATTTGTAAATATAAAAGTCAATACATAAGAAAAGGAAAAAGAAGAAAATTGTATTAGTTATCTGGACAACTATTTATTTGCAATATCTTTAAATATCATTAAAATTGGAATCCACATAAAACTATATATTTTGTTTATGTATTATAAATGAGAATATTTAAAAGTCATTTATTAATTCATGATCTAATCAAAATACAAGATTAATAAAAATGGTTTCAAGGAAACTCTTATCATCAGCTAATAAGATTTAAACCTATTCAAATTTACGATTAAAGAGTTTGAGGCATAACAGAGCTGATGAAAGGAGTTTTTATGAAACTAGTATTGTTATAGTTGTATTTTTATATTGGACTATTTCCATCATCTAATATGTGTGTTGAATGTCTTTAGAAAAGTTTAATTTTAGTTAAATATTTTAAATGCATTCAACTGTTAGTAATATCACAGCAAACAGGTTAGTATATGCACCAACTGTTAGTAATATCACAGCAAACAAATGTTAGTAATATCACAGCAAACAGGTTAGTGTATGCATTAACTGTTAGTAATATCACAGCAAACAGATTAGTATATGCACAACGTTTCGAGAGGTATTTTTCTCCCCTCTTCTTCAGGTGTTGCTGGCCTGACCAGTGACAGTATTAGCATGGGATTCGAACCTGGGTCCTTAGAATCTTAATAAGTGAATTTTAAGGTAACACTCTAACCAACTGAGCCAAACCTTCAGAAAAACACTAATATTGTTATAGTTTATAATTCAAAATTTTACTATAATATATCATTTTATATCTTAAATTAAATAATTAGTTAATACATGGTGTTCAAATGTTTTTTTTATTTATAACACTATAAATCTTTATATTCATCTTTGAGGAGTTCAGTTCAATGATTAGAGTGAGTCATTCAAAATGGAAACTCTTTGATTTTTCAGTTACAATTTGGTAAAGTATGATAAAATCTTATGTGGCACTTTTTTACACATTAATTGCAATTTGATCACTTTATTACATCTATAGGCAATAAGTCTTTTTTATTATGAGAATTGGATATATTTTATTTCATTTTTTAAAATTGAGTTATTAAATTAAGTGTTTAGTGAGTTGTTGTTTTTAGTTATAGGAGAATAGTTTACTAGGCCACACCTTATTAAATTTTAGATACTTATGATAATTATGTGTACCTTTTGCATGATTTTTTATGAAAGCACTCACAAATACATATTAATATAAAACTGTATACTATAAATATAAATGGATAGTTGAAGTCTCAAATGTGATCCAAACGATTGTAGAAAATATATAAAGAAATGTATGAGATGGGTGAATGAAATGAGAAAATTGTTGAAGTAATATAAAAAAGAGAAGCTATGGAGAATAAACTGGAAGAGATGTTTTTTTTTGTTTTCTGAAATAGATTGATAATGGTTAAAAATGATTACTATTAGGAATTGTTTATTTATTTACATTTTCACGCACATACTCACATAATGTAAAATAATATTTAGTAACTATATAGAATGAGTAATAAGTGAAGAAAGAAATTGGATGTTATTTTTAAAAAAAAAGAAAAAAGAGAGGAAATGTTTGTTTCTTCGGCAAAAGCAGTTAATAAGATAGCATTATCTGGCCGGCTTCTTTTTTTTTTTGTTCAGAGTCTAAATAATCTTTTCCTAAGAATTAAGATAAACATCTTATGGAATGCATTAAATCTGATCTTTCATTTTGCTTTGGGGAATAAAAAAATGTAAGAGAAGTTTAGAATTTAATTAAATTTAAGACATTTTATGTATTATTATTTTTACCTAACGTACAAGTTTTATGTAATAAATATTTATCAAAGTGTCGCCCTTAGCGGTTTACCGCAGTAGTATCGTGACGTAATGGATAATCAAAAGTTTCAGGATTAAATCTCAATCTGTCACCGAACATCATATGATCAGCTGCGTTAAAAAAACATTCGACAGTTTTTCATTTTTTAAAAAAGTGTTTCTTTTTTAATTTATTAAAATGAAAAATATTTTTTTCAAAAATTCGTATTCTTTTATTTTCAATTTTTACGTAGCAATTACTAAAAAAAGTCGCGTAGAATACAGACGTATACATATCCACACTTGTATATGTGTGTGTCGGTGAATCAATAAAACAAATATAATATATATATAAGTTTAATTCTATTAACTTTAACGTCTACATAATAATTATTTATTATGTAGTATTACGAATAAATCTTAATCTTCTTCATCTATTTAATAAAAAGTTAATTTGAAAATTTATTAAAATGATTTAGTACAAAATCTGAATTGTTTAAGATTGTTGTAGTAAGCTCAAATGAACATTATTATTTAAGAGAGATATTTGTAAATAAATTCATAATTATAATTCTCATAAGATATAGATTCGTACAATGAGTGTCTCGTTTATATCAAACTTACATGTTGAACATTTTATAATGCATATATTATTTGACACAACTTATTAATAGATTTGAAATAAATATGTAGGTAAATAAATGAAAGATAATTTTTCTTATATATATATATTGTAAATAAATAATGATATAATAAAGAAAATTTTATAAATGATTTGAAAATAATGTAATAAGTGTATAAAGCTAATTATATTTGTTATATTTATAGAGATTTTATAATTTAATAAAAGTATATTTTACAAAATGGCATATCACTGAGAGCAAAATGTAGGGCTTTTTAGCTTACACTTCTATTAGTGGTTATATTTCACGTGAGCAAATTTATTGTTGATTTTGTGTTTTATTATTGTAATAAATTAAAGATAATACTGCTATTCTATATTTAGAGAAAGCTCTAAAAATATAAACCAAACCTTAATACAATTTTAGTGTGAAAACCCTTGTCAAAGGCAATTTTTATATTGAAAGTAAAAAGTGCACACATTGTAAATGTATACAGCTGAACACTATGAGTCTAATTTATGTAGAATCTGTTAATAAAATATTTTGCATTGATCTTCACAAAATTTCTCATAACTTCATAGGATAAATATTTAGATTTAAAAAAGTACGATGCAAATCTTTTTAATCCTTATGAGGAAGAATCAAACATAAAAAAATATATAGCATTTAGTAAAACTTTATTAACATTGTTAATTTACAGTTTTAAAAGGGTCAGTAGTTTTTGATAAAACTTCTATGTAGGCTTGCATTAAAAAAATAGTCAAATAGTTAATCACTTGGAAAGTTATAAAATGTTTGAACACTGGAAATAACAAGTTGAACTTCAAATATTTTTTTTATCTTTTGAGTTTATCGTTTTACCACTAGGCTAATCCATGCAATAAATACTTATCTATAAATTTTCATTCATTAGATATAAGCTGATAAGTAAAATTACTAAAGAAATTAAATATTTAGACTAAACTAAAATTAAAAATAAAGTATCAATCTATTAAAAATAGATTATAAAATTTTATTTTGAAATTTTTTGATTTTTATCTCTGAGTTCCTCATCTAAATTCCAATATATTACAATCATCTAATAGCACAGTAATTAGAATGAGGGTTGGGTTGTATTAATAAAAATCCAAAATTTGAAAATAAGTAATTTTATTTCTCTTAACCTTTTAACCGCTAATTTTATCATTGGTTGTATCAGATAAAAATCAAATCTTTTAATTGGCCAACTCACAAACTGAAGACAAAGCCTATTGTTAAAACATATTCGCCTATAATATTAAATTCAACTCAGATACGTTTATAAAAAGTATATTATTAATTTTTCAGGTTATGAAGAGAACGAAAGTTCTTTCAAAAATAAATTGCTATTTATTTATTCTAAAATATTCAATATCGGCAACATAAAAGCTATAATATAAACAAAAAGATCGACTTTTACGTTATAGAAAAGTAAATATTTCTTTTTACTACATCTTCAATATTTTTACTTAAATCTTCAATATTTTTCGAAAATAATTTTGTTTTTTTATTATTCTCTCTGAAATAATTTTAATTTCTCAAAATATTCTTTTATAATAATATTAAATCGTATTCGAAATGAAAATCTCAGCATTTTTCTTTATTTTCTTTGATCAGGCAGTTTCTTTGTTCTTTCCAGCCAATCAGAATGTCTTTTTCGGCTGAGAGCATGCTAAGAACCAATCACAAATAATGTTCCTTCTTTGTTTAAGTTTAAATGCGTTTTTTTTTCTATTTTTTACTTGTAAAATAAATCGGAAGATGGCACCATCTTACAGAGCTTTTAAAAACGAATTCAATACGTGTTTAACGAATATTTTCATATAAAAACTGGCTGAGTTAGAGTGATGTCAGATATCGATGAGGAGCCTCGTAAGAGGCGGGCAATGAAGCTGAAAAATTTAGTAATATTGATAAGATGAATGTAGAGAGTTAAAAAAATGTAAATAATAAATGGAAACTAAACATTTATAATAAAAGTAATTACTAAAAGATTGAAGATTTAGAGAAGAATAGAGGAGACATCAAAATCCAAAACCTCAAATATGAAAAAAGTGAGAAATCCAACATCTATTTCCTCTGTGATTTGAATTAGTAATTAGAAAATATTTAGCTGCTATGATACACTTTTTTACATATAGGCAGTCCTTTACTTTTATACATTCTATTTTTAACTGAAACACACAGGCTTATTATATAACTGTGTCTATATATGTAATATATAGGGTATATGAGCACAGACTTTCACAATGGCTATCTTAATATATATCTGAGCACTTATAGCATATATGTGTAGAGATGGTAATCTGGACCAACTGATGATTGCTGGTTTAGCATGAAATACATATATTGGTGATTATTTATCTTTTCAACATATGTATGTTCAAGTGTATCAGTGTTTTAAGATAGTGTGGAAAGTGGTGGGGCATGTGAAAGTCTGTGCTCATATACCCTATATATTCTATTTTTGTACAGTTTGTTATTTTGTATGAAGGACAATAGAAAAAGATGCAATGTTTTATTGAACTTTTTATCAAGAAAAAAAAAGAAGAGTACAATTCAACTATTTCTTAATAAATTTATAAGGAAAACACCAGATACTAATCAATAAAGTGTTATTTTGTATATGCTAATACATCTCATTAAAAAATAAATATTTTAAAAAGACTTTTTGATGGGTTTTTTAATATTGTTCTACATTCATACATATTTCAGAAAACAATTACGTACAAAAGTCGAGGACTGTCTGTATATAAAAAGACATTTCATGTAACAATAATAATAATTAGAAGAAATTTATATACATTTAATATAAAATAAATAATTCAAATAAAAATAGTTATATGACAACAACTATTGTGTGGTTTAATGTAAAAAAATATTTTTCTGGTTAAGTTTTATTGCCAGCTTGAATGTAAAATATATGTTATTCAGAACACTTTATACTGCAACATTTGGATGTTTTTTTCACTTTTCCACTTTTTATATATCTATTATATATATATATCCAAATATTAAATCACCTCCAGTGTTAAGAAATTTAGCTTCACACTATTTTGAAATATATATTATTATATATTTTCTTGGATATGATATAACAATACCAATAAGCTACAAGTAATAAGTTTTGTTAGTATATATCGTTTAAATTATCATTTATAATTATTACAGGTTTGTATAATATATACACATGTATGGGTAGTTATACATATATGTGTGTTTGTAATCACAAATATGTAAATAGATTTTTATGTATAAATAACATATACTAATTTTAATGCACAATGTGTATACTTACATCCTCACACATATATAACATTATATAAATAATGTTCAATACAATCATTTAAATACAAATTTTATTGTAATAAATGATTCACACTCCCATTTAGTATTCAACAACACAATAATAATAATAATAATAATAATAATAATAATAATAATAATAATAATAATAATAATAATAATAATAATAATAATAATAATAATAATAATAATAATAATAATAATAATAATAATAATAATAATAATAATAATAATAATAATAATAATAATAATAATAATAATAATAATAATAATAATAATAATAATAATAATAATAATAATAATAATAATAATAATAATAATAATAATAATTCAATATTCAATTCAATATCCATTTGTTATGTGCATTTCAACATTTACACTTTAACAGAAATACACAATAAAAATAAATAATAATAATAATAATAATAATAATAATAATAATAATAATAATAATAATAATAATTAAAATTTAAAAAAAAACAAAAAACAATTATAATCAAATACAAGCTAAATACATAAAATTATATATACATATATGTTCATAATTATACATTTAGTTGTTTTTTAACATTCGTCACTTTATTTGCAATCTATTAATAACTGATTTACCAAAGAAAGTATTTTTACATATACTAATCTTGAAAGTTTGCATTTCTCTTAATAAACGACAAGGTACTTTCAATTCTATTTTTGATATACAGTTACTGACATCAATTTTCCCATCAATCAACTTTTTCAGTAATATCATATCCTTCAACATTCTCCTTTCTTTTAATACTGTTTTGACAGTTTGACATTCACCCATTATTAATTTATTAAATCTTTTTTCAATATTATATATTTTAGACTGAATATTAATCAGATTGAAGTTCCATATACAAGAATTATATTCTAAAACTGTAACAACAAGAGAAAAAAGTAACCTATATTTTATGGAAATAGATAAATCTCTCCCATATCTCATAATACAGCTCATCTTTCTGTATGCTTTATTAATAATACATTTAATATGCACATTAAAAGTAAAATTGCTACAAAATATAATTCCTAAATCAGATACAGTCTCTTTATATTTAATAACACCATTCTCAATTTTATATTGATAAACAGATTTTTCAGTTTTATTAGTATAGAAAACAATGCATGTTTTATTAATTGTAATCTCCATGTTGTTATACCTACACCATATAATAAAACTATCTATATCCTTTTGAACCTCAATATGATCACTATAAGTAATAATTCTTTTAAATAACTTACAATCATCAGCATAAGTATCATACTATTTTTTATGCTATGATCAAGATCACACATATAAACATTAAAAAGCAATGGTGCTAATATTCCATCCTGAGGAACACCTATCATATTATCAAAAAAAGAGAATTAGTTTTATCCATATGTACATAAGATTTACGACCCCTCAAATAATTGGAAAATCACTCAACTATATGAGGATTAACACCCAACATTTTAAGTTTATACAAAAGTCTAATATATGAAACTTTGTCAAATGCCTGAGACATATCAAAATATACAACATCTAATTGCTTCTGATCAAATAAGGCATGAGCAATATGATCAGATATCACCATTAAATTAGTTTCAGCAGATCTACCAGGTAAAAAACCAAGCTGATAACTAGGTAATACCTTAATCATATCTACAATAATATTACTATAAATACACCTTTCATAAATTCTAGCAAAAGGTGACAGAATTGAAATGGGTCTATAATTACCAGAATCAGATCTATCCCCTTTTTTAAAAATTTGTATAATCTTAGCTATCTTAAATATATCAGGAATAATAGTTTTCTCAATTGATAAATTAATGATATAATGCAATGGTGCTACCAAACATTCAGCAGAACCCTTGATAATAAAATTAGGAATATTATCATATCCCATAGAAGATTTCGATTTAAGTTTAGAAATTGCAGTAAACACTTCAGGAATTGCAATTTTATTAACATATATATTCCAAATACTCTCTTTATTAAATTTAATATCAACCATATTATCATTACTTGAAGTATCTAAGTACATATTAGTAAAATGATTGACTAGATCATCCATAGAAGGCCTAATTACATTATATCTACAACTTTTACTTCCAACAATATTAAGATCTTTTATATAATTCCAAAACATTTGTGGATTATTCCTAAAATTTTCTTCAACTCTATTTAAATTATTATTATAATCTCTTTTCATAAGAGTTTTAGTATAAGCATGCAAACCACTAAATTTCTTATACAATTCTTTATCATTAGTTAGTTTATATAACCTATGATGATGATGATGATGATGATGATGATAATAATAATAATAATAATAATAATAATAATAATAATAATAATAATAATAATAATAATAATAATAATAATAATAATAATAATAATAATAATAATAATAAAGTGGTTCCACTTTTACATATATGATTTAAATGTTTGCTATAAAGTTTAAAATAAAAAGTATCGAATTTCTGTATTTTGTTAAATAGAAAGCAATCTGTTTAATAAATATTTTACAATAAATAATTGAATTGTTAATATTCACACCTGCTGCATTGATTATTTAAAACAATCTTTTTTATAAACAAAGAAAACTAAATAAGAAATTGGAATTGCTGTCCTATTATCATATTGTCAAATACTAAGTGGAATTTATACTTTACTATTTTAACAATTGTATTGAATGTTATATATTCACAGTGTGAATTATTGTATAACATTATACATCTATACACTGACATATTCATGTTTACTTGATCAATTATTAATTAAATCTATATTCAATTATTATATTTAATATAGTTATTACACTCTAATTAATATATTCTATAATTAGTATATTTTTGTTAAAATTGGTAAATTTTATTTACAGATAATTGTGTCTATAAGTCCTCTATATATACTTACAAGTATGTGATTATGATATATATATATATATATATATATAATCATATATATATGTATTATATATATATATATATATATATATATATATTAATGACAATTAAAATTTTAATTATAAATAGGGGAAAAAGCATTAGCTGTAATTGAAAATGAATAATTTATCTAGTCAATCATTTTACAAATGTGTATTTGGATACTCAGATAATGATAATATGGTTGATATTAAATTTAATAAAGAGAGTTTTTGGAATATAGATGTTAATAAAATTGTAATTCCTAAAGTGTTTAATGCAATTTCTAAACTTAAATCAAAATCTTCTATGGGATATGATAATATTCCTAATTTTATTATCAAGGGTTGTGCTGAATGTTTGGTAGTACCATTGCATTATATCATTAATTTATCGATTGAGAAAACTATTATTCCTGACATATTTAAGATAGCTAAGATTATACCAATTTTTAAGAAATGGGATAGATCTGATTCTGGTAATTATAGACCTATTTCAATTCTGTCACCTTTTGCTAGGATTTATGAAAGGTGTATTTATAATAATATTATTGTAAATATGATTAAGGTATTACCACGTTATCAGCATGGATTTTTATCTGGAAGATCTGTTGAAACTAAATTAATGGTGATATATGATCATATATCTCATGCCTTATCTGATCAGAAGCAATTAGATGTATATTTTGATATGGCTCAGGCATTTGACAAAGTTTCATATATTAGACTTTTATATAAACTTAAAATGTTGGGTGTTAGTCCTCATTTAGTTGAGTGGTTTTTTAATTATTTGAGGGGTTGTAAATCTTATGTGCATATGGATAAAGCCAATTCTCTTTTTTTTTGATGATATGATAGGTGTTCCTCAGGGTGGAATATTAGCACCATTGCTTTTTAATGTTTATATGTGTGATCTTGATCATAGCATAAAAAATAGTATAATACTTACTTATGCTGATGATTGTAAGTTATTTAAAAGAATTATTACTTATAGTGCTCATATTGAGGTTCAAAAGAATATAGATAGTTTTATTATATGGTGTAAGTATAACAATATGGAGATTAATATTAATAAAACATGCATTGTTTCCTATACTAATAAAACTGAAAAATCTATTTATAAAAATAAAATTGAGAATAGGGTTATTAAATATAAAGAGATTGTAAATTTTTGCAATGTGGCTTGTTTTAGTGCGGTTTAATTTTTAAATACTAAGAAATAGACTAACCTTGATAAATATTTATAAGTATATTTGCTATTTAAGTTATTTATTAAACCCCATCAAATATACTTTTCCCTCCTTTTAAATATTTATCAGTTGATCAATAACAAATTAGATTAATCTGGAATAGCAAAGATTATCTGTAATTATTCCCGTCTATAGCATATATTTTATCATGCTACCTAAGAGTTGGCTTCTTTTTGATTAAGCTAATAAGCTATTGTTCTTGCCTATAGAATATAAATTTTACAAATGCTTTGCTTGGCGGATGTGATTTATTCACGTTAATATTTTCTCGTTTTGCTGCCACGTATATTTACATAAATAAGATGTAGCCTCGGTTAAGCCAGCGCATCTTCCTCTCATAGGGTAGAGCAGTCATGAAGCCTGAGTTTAAGGCCAGGTTAGCATGTAAGTCCCCCACCTTTCTGAACTATTTGTTCCTTTTCATGCAGCTTAACGATCGTTTTTCAGGGTACCGGCGTTGGTCGCAGAAACCCTTGACCTACCAATCCATCCACAGAGCAACTTTATTATTGTATTGCTGGTGCTATGGTGCATTAGTACATCCAGAGAAGCCAACTCTAACTCCCTATTTTAGTTCTTTCAGCAATTTTCTGAGATATTCTTAAAAGTCCGGTCAATCTAAGTTATTGCAGCCCTATTTAGGCTAAATAAATAAATATAGACAGACGAGAAACGTCTACCATAAGTGTTGACCAAGGTTTAGTTTAGTTATTAGTATTCAGCCACGCATCAAGAGGAGTCTGCATATGTTACACGATAGACATGGCATAGTGATAAGCTATTTATTTAAATGCTTGCGTGCATTTATTATATGTAAATTCATAAAATAATTGTATACAGATTGTAAGATGAATAACTGCTGCGTTCGTCTTATTTAAAATGTAAATTTATTGATTAATCTTACCAAAGAATCTGTCCAAACTCTTCAGCCATTAAATGCCTGTGTGCATTTTACATGTGTAAAATTTGTAATAGATATATCTTAGATAAAACTTATTATTGAAGAAATTAAACTTTAATAAATTAACCTAGTCTACTCTCAGTTTCATTATTCAATCCAATTCCCATTATTATTATGTTATAGAATTTGCATTATTAAAGGTCTCCATTAAGTTAGCTATTCGTTAGATACGATCAATTTGTAATTTAATTATGAGTCTCATTGTTTCTCCCTGACCTATGTCAGCCACGAATAAAGGAGTATGCTATGTGTAATTTCAAGGTGGTCATTCATAGGGTCTTGAGTCTTGGAGTACTGGCTTACGAGTTGAAGTGTGGTCGGACTTGGGATGTCACAGTCCTAGTCTGGTCAGCTTCGGTCTCTTTTGCTTGGATTCTGAATTCTGTTACGCAAATGTACAAACTTGACTGTTACAATTGATATCTGCTGATTTTAATGTTGCATTTAAAGTGGGTGCAAATACTGGAAGATTGGTTATTAATGGCAAAGATTCTATTGATAAAAGCAGCAAATGTAATATTATATATAAAGTGGTATGTCATTGTTGTTATAGTTACATCGGGGAGACCAAATGTGCATTGAAAAAGAGGATTAGGGACCATGAATTATTATATAATAAGTTGCATTGTTCTGCAGATAGATATAAATCTGTTTTTGCAGAACATGCTGTGAGTTGTAATGGAGAATTCTGCTTTGATAGAGTTTTTATTTTGCATATGGAAAATGATTTGAAGAAAAGAAAAATTAAGGAGTCATATTTTATAAATAATACAGATAATGTATTGAATAAACAGTGTCATTGTCTTAATATTCACAATTTATGGAAAGTAGGTAATTCACATGGGAACGTTACTGGTGTGAGAGTTTGATAATATTTAAATATTAACGTATTGCTACTTAAGATGGCGGGATATGCCGAAGCTAGATATAGCAAAGAATTTTAATCTTTAATTTTATACAGGCATTTTTTAAAATTTTGTAGTTTTTATTCTAGTGAATATTGTTATTATACTTATATTATTTGATATTATATATATATATATATATATATATATATATATATATATATATATATATATATATATATATATATATATATATATATATATA
>JAQFVV010015515.1:0-14370 GCA_028023455.1 Epiperipatus broadwayi
TATTCTCAGTAGCACACTCTCCATACAATAGCGCCACCCAGTGCAAGCCTTAGTAATTAATGGATGTAGGAAGATTTGTGCATAAAATTCTAATCTAGGGTCTAACTCATCCAAAATCCTCAGATGAGTTTCTAGCTTGTGGCTTTCGTTAGTAAAAAGTTTTGGATCTGAGAGCATTGCATCTAGATCTAAGGATCTAATGTAATCCTCCAGAAGTTACCTTTAATCTATTTAGTTAACTATAAGGCTAGGAGCTCAAGATGAAAACATATCAAAGTTTCATCCCAAACTTATTTGCCTGTATAATCATATTTATCTGAACCCAGTTCAGCATCTATAAATTTTGGTGTCTTTGGTTTATCAAAAACCATAGTCACTATTATCTCATTGACAGAAATGGTATAAAAAACCCAAAATATCATATAATCCCCACTTCCTATGCTTACACAAGTTGTTATAGCAAACTCTCCATACAGTAGTGCCTCCCAGTGCATATGTTTTTATGCAAAAACCTTCATTCTTTATTGATTACTAAAGCTTACACTGGCTGGCATTAGTTTGCTAATGCTAATATCGGCTTGGGTCATGCATAGGAAGTGGTGATCACATGATATTTTGGTAGTTTTATGGCATTCTTGCCTATGGGATTATGGTGACTATGGCTTTTGATAAAGTGAGGACACCAAAATGTACAGATGCTGAACTGGGTTTAAATCAATATAACTAATGAGTTTGGATTAAAAACATTAATATGTTTTCATCTTGAGCTCCTAGCTTTATAGTTAACTAACAAGATAAAAGATGGATGCTGTGGGGCTGCATTAGATCTTTAGATCTTTTTGCAGTGCTCTTGGATCCAAAGCTCCTCACTGATGAAAGTCACATACTATAAACTAGTCTGGGGATATTGGATGAGTAGGAATTAGATAGAGATTTTATACACAAACCTTCCTCCATCTATTGATTACTAAGGCTTGCATTGGTTAACACTACTGATGGAGAGTTTGCTACTGTTAATAACAGCTTGGATAAGCATAGGAAATGGTGATCATGTGATGTTTTGGTGGCTCATTTTCTTCTCTAGCTAAGGATAGCTATATATTCACTTACCAACTAGTATTGGATAGTTAATACTGTATTGGCAATGACCAGCTACTTCAGGGAAAATTCCTAGGCCTCTTGAGAATAATTTTATTTGACCTAGACTTTGAACAGGGCATATGCTTTTTAGGTGATGTACTCTCTCTGTATTATGAAGCCTCCTAAATAATTTTAAAATGTAAGTTTACTTCAGGTGCCAAACACGAGTATTTCAAATAGTTTTCTTCGAAGATTAATTAAGAAATAATTATTTTTTGAATTAGCAGATGAAGTGTCAAAGAAGCCTGTGAAAAAATTTGGATTAATTTTTTAAAAATATTTTAATTGATATAATTAATGTGCAAATAAAAGAAAAAAATCAAAAACATGCCTAAAATTATTTAAATTAATTACACATATACAAATTTTAGAAACAAAGAATTAAAAAAAAAAAAAAAATTATGAGATTTTTGTAACTTTATATGAAAATTGTGTAGATGAAGATCTTATTCAAAAAATATCATTAAAGAAAATAATTTTGCAAATTAGAAGATGTAAATCCTGGCTATATTACAATTTTTTTTCTAAATATATTAATTGAAATAATTTTTCTCATATTGACTTTTTAATTAAAATATATTAAAAATGACTCTCTTTACAATGAGTGAAGCTCTGTCAAATGGTCTAGCTATATCAATGAAATAGCAATAAAAAAATCACACTTAAAAAGTGATTTTTTTAAAGTATTTTTTTATGACAGAAATGTGAATTATTTATAAAAGTTGTTTATAATGTATTATATTTAATAAAATAAAAATATTTATAAAAATATCAGCGTAATTTTATATATATAATTTACATGATTATTTGATATTGGTATCATTATTTAAATCTTTTTTTTTTTTAAATTTTGTTAGGCCCTCCAAATACGCACCTGGGCATCCTTATAAAAAAGGCTGTCCCTGATAAAAATCTTTAAGCACTGTTAATTGTGTTGCAAAAACTACAAGAATATCTTAAATAGTATAGTTAAGTAGCACCAAACCCAATCCTTATTATTTCAAACTATACTAAATGAAGCATAATTTTAGTACATATTCCATTCCAGTATGATGAAGACTAATCATTTCACCAGGATAGTGGAATTTATGCATAGAAAAAAATCTCAAATTTAGATTTCATATGTAATATTTTGTTTAATAAAACTGCACTTTTTTTTTATTATGGTAACATACATATAATAGTTACACTTAAAATAGGCAAAACTTTCTCCAATACAGTAGTGCCACTCAAAGTAAGACAGAGTAATCAATGGATGCCAGAAGGCTTAATGCATAAAATCTCTCCAATTTTATAGGGAAGCCTGGGACCATCTTAACAGATCATGGCACCCCTTTTCTATCAAAGGAATGGGAAAAAATGGGTGGAAAAATCACAGATCAAACATGTGCTTACATCCATTAGGAACCCACAGTCGAACCCTTGCGAACGCATAATGCGGGAGCTCAGACATTTGTTCAGAACCTATTTGGGAAATGAGCATAAGGGGTGGGTAAAGCAAACAAAGTGTGTAGTCGATTATATTAACTGGAGCATAAATGAATCAACAGGATTCGCGCCCATTAGACTACATTTACACCAACTTACACCTATGTTATTCACTGCATATCAACCCCCAGTATATCCCACAGAAATAAATGTGGAACAGGAAAGATTACAAGCATATGAAAGGCTCAAGAAAATGGCTGACCTAAGAGATAAAAATAAAAATGGAAAGGTATATCATAATTTTAAAGTGGGGGACAAAGTCTTGATAAAAACCCCATATGTAAGTAAACCACAAGGTAATATGTACCATAAGTTTTTTAATCAATATGAAGGACCATTTACAATAGTAAAACAATCTGGTCATAATGCATATTGGATTGATATTGGAGAGGTACAAGGAACATATAATGCCTGTATTTTAAAACCATATTTTGGAATCTCCATGTGAACATACAGTTGCTTTATAGAATGCACAACCCAGCTGGAATAATAGCTAGAAGTGATAGTTAAAGCATAGTAAGAGATAAAATCAATATCAGAGATAATATCTATATTTATATCTAGGTGATTTTTAAAAAAAAATAAATATAACTAGGGATATTATATTTATATATATATTTTTGTTGATGAGGATATACCCAGGTTAATGCTTTAAAAGCATTGGGTTATCTTGACATTAACCGAGATAGAAGAGTCAATCCATACAGTGTGATGGATGCTCTAATATTTAGTTAGACCTTAAAAAAAATCCAGTAAGACTCAAAAAAGGAGCAGGATAAAGGCTAACAAATAAATTTATGTGCCATCTAAATAGAGACACATTACCGGTTAATTGTTTGGTCCACATAACCATCAATAAGAAGAAAAGAAAAAAAAAACCTAAGTTCAAATCACACTTTAAATGATATATGATTTAACCATAAAAAGAAAGTGTAAAGTAATTTTGAAAGACTAGCTGATAAAATTCTAGCTACATTGGAGTAAATTTTTTTTAAAACCCTTCATTGAAACCTAACTCAATCCAGCATTAAACAAACACACACTTATATGTTAGTGATAAAATTCTTTCCATAAGTTAGAATTTTAACCCTGTAAGAGAAGGGGTTTGTAGTGATGAGCTACAACCTGCCACACCATCCAGTTATTTAAGACACTCTACCAATTGGAGCCACATAACATATTTGCTTAACCAATAAATTGCCAAGCAAATTGTCATATTAACATTTTTTTTCTTTCCAACATATACATGTGTATAAACATCTTTTTATTTCTAAAGAAGTAATAAAAGCCATTAAATTACTAGGGAGAAACAGATAGGTATATTAACACTGGAATAAAACGTATTATATGTTAATAATTGGGGATGACTATAAAAAAAAAAAAAACTTACACATAAACTTAAAAAAAATAAATAAATAAAAACAATGACTGAATTAAAATCTAAACACATGGCAACCATTTGTGGAAATGAAATTTAAAATATTTATAAATTATTATTTTTATTTATAATCCCATTTATTTATATTATGTCAGTTAAACAATAGGAAATGTCAAGGTTAAAATGTTTAAAAAAACTTCACGCGACCTACAACGCAGTATTAATTGTTATAATTGTCTTCTGCTTTCGAAGATAGAACATTATTATTTTTTTCTGCTTAAAAAAAATAAATTCGAATACAAAATGGATGTGAATGTTCGAATTTAAATATATAAATATTTTTTTAAAATATTAATCAAAATGATCAAAAGCTGAAATTTTAAAGCAATCGTTTGAAGGGAAAGAAATAATTTGAAAGTAAGAAGATTTAAATTATTTGCTAATTAGACAAATTTTAGCTAAATTTGTGCGTTGCAGTAATATTCAATAATTAATTGTTTTGATAAATAATAATATCATCATTGAAATCTTGAGCAGCAAATGAATCAATAAATATATATTATTTTTATATCATGATTGCTTGCTGAAAAGTTTGTACCATGGGGTAATAATACGTCATCAATAAAGCCATGAAAGTTTAAAGATTTTACCTGCCCATTTAGAAGAAACTTAAAAACCATCTTTGCTTTAAATAAAATGCCTAAACAAATCCAAGACAGGATAATTGGAGAACATTATTATTTTTTGACTCAGACAAGAAACTTCTATTCTTCGTGGGAGCAAAACTTCATCTCCATTCCTAGGAATTTATTTAGCAAATGAACAATTTCCAGCAGACTTATCGAACTTTAATTAACATAATGGGATAAAAATTGTGATTTTTGTTTTATTATTTTGTCTATTGTAAATTTTATGTATTATTTTCGTTTCTACAAATGGAAGCTAATGTGTATAATTTTGGAGTTACTCTGTATGAGAGTAATAAGGGGGGAATTAGATTTATATATATATTTATCATCTATAATTGTATAAGAATAAAAAAATTAATAGTTTTGAACTTCCCATCTGACTGACTTTTGACAACCTATAGGAAAATTGTGAGGTAAGAAATTTTAACATTATCTCATTAATTAATCTTACTTTTGTATTGCTTTTATAAATCAATGATTTATAATCATTAATTTATCTAGACAACAAAGATTATTTTTTTGTTGTTATGTTTGTATACATATTTTAAATTAGTCAGCTAAATTCGCAATCACATATACATATTATAATTTTACATATTCGTTGTTGTAAATAATTAGTCAAGTACATGAACTTCTACCATTGGGTTTAGGGCAAGGGTTTTATTTTTATTAATATCATTATAGATATCGATGTGGTAGAGATTCATCCTTGACAAAATAAATTACATGTATCAGATTTAATTGTTATTCATACTTTATATTTTTTGTTAGTCAATAAATGTTTATATAATTCGTTATTTTAATTTGGTCTCTAACTCATCATTATTTCAATATCCACCATCAGCTTTATAGTTCTTCATTATTCACATACCCATTATAAACATTATTATCTTATTTAGTTTTACACCTATTAATATTATTACTATGATAGAGGAAATACATATACATATTTAAGTCATTTATTATAACTTTTAATACATATATACTTATACTGCACATACATATTTTTTATATATCTTATGCTTAATTGATTTTTGGTAATTAATTATCACCTATATAGAGGTGCAATAACTACTATTAGTGTGATCTCCTTCCCTGATAAGAGAGCTCAGGCAATTACTCCCTGAGTTTAAATACTGTGGTATAACGTGGCTAGAAAGGGGTGAGAATTGGATGAACTGACCCAAATTGTATCTAGGTTAACAAAAATAGGTAGAGCTAGTCTATTGGAAGTAGGTACAATCATAGGTTATGTATTTCATCGTGTAATCACTTGCATCCTCACTGACGAAGGCCATAAGGCAGACACTAGTTTGGGGATATTGGATGAGTAGGCACTAGATAGGGATTTTATGCAAAAGCCTTCTGGCATCCATTGATTATTCTGTCTTGTTTTGAGTGGCACTATTGTATGGAGAGAGTTTTGCCTATTTTAACAACAGTTATGAGTAAGCATGGGAGATAGTGGTCATGTGATGTTAATAGTTACACTTTGTGGAAATTTCTTTAAAATCACAAATATTTAGTTAAATAAATTGTGCAGATTTTTTTTTTTAATTTTATGTATTCTAAACTATATTAGAAAAATGCAGAATTTTTTGTGTTAAAATTTGATGCGATTTTTTTTTTAACTAGAAAAAATAATAATGATTCTGGCCTATTATAAACTTTAAAATAAGCTATTAATCAACATTCAATATATTAATAAACAAGAAAAATATTTTTACAACTGATTACTAAAAAAATATTTATGAAAAATTGTTCATTAATAAAATTAAAAATGGTTTCACAGATTTTATTACAGAAATCAAAATCAATTTTGTCATAAACTTGATTTATCAAATTATCTATTTGCAAATAGTATTAAGATATAAAAACAAGAAAATATTAAGATCAAGTGCTGATATTTAGAAAAATTTAGTGACTTAGAAATTAGCTCATACATTTAATATGCTCATGAATTGGGTTCAAATATAGAAAACATTAAAACAAATTTTTAAGCCGCAAAATGGTTCTAGTTTTTTAATCAAGTAGCTGTACTACAGCCAGAAAAGTTAGACATTCATCAGTGGTTGGGAAATGGATATTCTACAATTAGTAACTAAATAAAGGTCCAGATTATTCTTGATTAGTCAGATGAGTGTTGATATAAAAATAAAAATATAATTGTAATATGATGTGATTTACTTGTTCATCATTAGTGAAGATTGCTGACGCATTATTTAGAGCTACAACTTGTTTTTATGTTTTACTAACAAAATATCTTCTTCTTTTTTTTGGTGTTAATGTCTGCCACTGTGCTGCAGTACTTATTACAATTAAATTAATTGCTCATTGTAATGACAAACAAAAGAAATACAATTATTTTAGGCAGGCGACATTTGCATAAAATAAATATTGTATGCACTATTAAATTCTAAAATTCTTTATCTAAACAATAATAACTTGATTCAAAATGTTTGCTATTGATAAATAGAATACAGAATAGAAATTGGTGCTCAAGGTCTATGGATTGTGACTTAGCTCAGATACCTTCAGCGCTCAAATTTCTTATGATTTCCCCAAATTTCTTATGAATTCCCGAGTAATAAAGTTTAATTATTTTTTTATTGAAAAATTAGGAAAAATATGAATAATGAAAATTTATAATTCATTTTATCTATTCATTGCATACATACACATTATATATACGTGCTCATACACATTAAAATTATAAAATGATAAAAACAAAGTTTCATAATTTTTTAAAAATTAAAGGTAAAATGTCAATGAATTGTTATAAAGCATATCTATATATACATTACTTATTCTAATATATTATTGTCTAATTTACAGACTATTTAACAGTGTAAATGGAGATGAAAAGTGGATTTCTACTTTCTCTCTTAACCTATTTAGTTTTAACTATGATTGATAAGATTTGGCTAAAGAGTTTGAACATTGTTTGGTAAGAAGATGATTTGATTCAATAGCAATTAATTTATTTATTGGAAAATTTGATTACATATATACAAATAATATTTCATATGTAAAAATATTCTCATATTGAAACATGTTAGAAAGATAATAAACAGAATACTATTATTTAAGAAAATAGTCAATGGCAAATTTTACATAAAAGTATATAACCTTCTCCTTCTAGAGAGACATATAATTATTATATTGTGATCAAAATCTGTGACTCTATACATGTTCGAATCTATTTATTTCAGTGCTAGAGTTAATATCATTTGTGTACAAGAGAGATGAAGTTAGAAAGGTAGAGCAATCATTGTCTCCATTAAGTATGTGTCTAAGTAATGGATTACCGGGCAAATAGAATATAATTTTTCTATGAAGAATGGGACCACATGTAACCTAACATTCACAGAATGGTAATAAAAAATCTTATAATTTGCCTCAATTATTCATTTTAGAGTTCTAATTAATGATGAGAAGATTTTCAAAAATTGATAGAATTAAAATAAATGTTCTAATATTAAAAATAATTGTGTAGAGAAATGGTTCTAACATTTTTTTCACACTTGACTTTAATTATTTTTTAATGAAGACATTTATATATTAATCTACTTCTAGATTTTAATTTTAGTCCATCTAAATATCATTATATTTCACATCTACTCCAAACCATCTATGGTAACCTAAATATAATCAATAAATGGTAGTGAAATAAATTCAATAAATTATTGCTTTTAAAATTATATGTTAAATATAAAGAATTTAAATCATGTTATGTCTTAAACAGATCAAAACTCTCCATACAATATTGTGCTAGTATAGGAAATGTGATCATGTGATGTTATGTCTTATTAATATATATGAACCTCACAAGAGGGTGAATGGTTCCTACAGTTAACAGAAAAGTTACATAATTAAAATGCATAATTAATGGTCTAGGATCAGACCTAAGCTAAGTTCAAAACCTCAGCATATTTTTGAATTTCAGACTATCAATTTGATAATATAAAAAAAGCTAAATGAGGTGTTGCTAAATTAGAAGTGCAAATCTGCTCTTCATTAAAGGTGGTTCAATTTGGGATATATATATATATAAACTGGACAATAATCAAGTAGTAGAGATAAAAGTGAATTATTGCTTCTAAAATTCTAGCTTCAAACCAACAACTGATTATTTCTTAAGAATTCAGCATATAATCCACAATCTTCACACAATTCAAAAATTTTACCAAAGTAACAGTAAAAAATTATAGATATTTGATTACTACACCTTTTCTTATTAAACTTAATTCATTTTGTATAATTAAAAATAAAATTCCAATCACTATTTTCTTTTAAAACCTTCAACTATTTGCTTAATTAAATAAATGTAGGATTTAAAAAATTATAATTGAAATTATATTTTTAATTCATGATTATAGAAGTATGCTACCTTTCTTATAATATACAAAAAAATGCTACCAATTAAATGTTGGAATAAAAATTATTTAAATATATTGCTTTCAGATAAAAAAAATTATTTAGAAATTTAATTTCTCATAAAAGAGAGAGAAATCTAAAATTAAATGCAGTAAAAAAAAAAAATTAAAAAAATCCTGTTTAAAAATTAGAAATTAAATTCAATATAGATTATTTATTAAATTATAAATTAAAAAGTAATACATAGAATAAAATATCAATCCATCTTTTGAAAAAAAAATTACACTACCAAGTAAATACAAAATTATAACTTTAAAAACTTTTTAATGATTATTCACTGAAATAAATATAAAGTACAACTCACATTTTATAATTAAAAACAGTAAACATCTATAGTCAAAATAAGAGTCATAGATCAATTCAAAGATCACATGACCCTATCTCTTAAGCTTGTAAGTTATAAACAGTGAGGATTGCCAATCCCTCTACAAGCTTTATGATAAATGCTTAGCCAGAGCCAGCACTTAAAATATCTCTGTCAGGAACCCCTCCCCAAACCCCTATTACTTTTCCCGCCTCTTATGAAGCTCCTCGTCAACATCTGACATCACTCTAACTCTGCCAGTTCTTATGCTAAAATATTCGTTAGACAGGTATTGAATAGGTTTTTAAAAGTTCTGTAAGATGGTGCCCTCTTCCGAATTATTTTACAAGTAAAAAATAAAAAAAAACGCATTTAAACCTAAACAAAGAAAGAACATTACTTGTGATTGGTTCTTAGCATGCTCTCAGCTGAAAAAGACATTCTGATTGGCTGGAAAGAACAAAGAAACCGCCTGATCAAAGAAAATAAAGAAAAACACTGAGATTTTCATTTCGAACATGATTTAAATTATTATAAAAGAATATTTTGAGAAATTACAAATTATTTTCAGAGAGAATACTAAAAAAACAAAATTATTTTCGAAAAATATTGAAGATTTTAGTAAAAATATTTAAGATTTAGTAAAAAGAAATATTTACTTTTCTATAACGTAAAAGTCGACCTTTTTGTTTATATTATAGCTTTTATGTTGCCGAAATTGAATATTTTAGAATAAATAAATAGCAATTTATTTTTGAAAGAACTTTCGTTCTCTTCATAACCTGAAAAATTAGTAATATACTTTTTATAAACGTATCTGAGTTGAATTTAATATTATAGGCGAATATGTTTTAACAATAGGCTTTGTCTTCAGTTTGTGAGTTGGCCAATTAAAAGATTTGATTTTTACCTCATACAACCAATAATATAATTAGCGGTTTAAGGGTTAAATTATAAATTAAAAAGTAATACATAGAATAAAATATCAATCCATCTTTTGAAAAAAAAATTACACTACCAAGTAAATACAAAATTATAACTTTAAAAACTTTTTAATGATTATTCACTGAAATAAATATAAAGTACAACTCACATTTTATAATTAAAAACAGTAAACATCTATAGTCAAAATAAGACTCATAGATCAATTCAAAGATCATTATGACCCTATATCTTAAGCTTGTAAATTATAAACAGTGAGGATTGCCAATTCCTCTACAAGCTTTATGATAAATGCTTAGCCAGAGCCAGCACTTAAAATATCTCTGTCAGGAACCCCTCCCCAAACCCCTATTACTTGCAAAATATAATGAGATATTATTTTATATAGCGCTATGTTTTTTTATGTAATAGTAATATTAGCGATTAAGCCAATGCACATGTGCTTTAAAAATAAATTATAAATGAATACTCAATTTTTCCAGACATGGATTCATTCCATTCTTTCTAAAATACTATATCTCGTGTCTGGAAAAATTGAGTATTCATTTATAATTTATCTTTAAAGCGCATGTGCATTGGCTTAATTGCAAAATATGTGTATGATTATACATATATATACAATTTTAATATCACAGTAATTACATATAGTTTTAAAAAATGATGCTAATATAAAATTTAATGATTAAATATTTGCAAATATTTTATAATTTCATTCATAACAATTGTGATTTTAATTTTACGAACAATAAAACATGAGTGAGGAAATCTTTACTATTATTTCTTTAAAATTTTATATATCATTTTTAAAAAAAAGTAAATTACTTAAAAAATTGTTACTTATTTTGTGCATTTGCAATATGTTTCCAGAATTAAAATGTTTTTAATCACCATTGTGCACATAATATGTGCATAAAAAATTATAATTTTTTAGTTAAGAGTAATTTTATTATTTTCTCTTTCAGCTTGTTTTACTCAATAAAGTAAATATCATAATAAAAATAAAGCATTAACTGGAAATGTAATAAATCAGTGTAAAACTATGATGAATATGACAATACACAGAAGCATTTGCAATGGATTAAGATTCAGAGGTGAGTGTTTACAACTGTCCTTAATAAAACATTATTTTTGGTATCAGTGTTTCAAATCTTCATAATCCAAAGAAATAAAAAACAACCAGTACTCATTTAGTTTATGCACATGGCAATTTTAAAATCTAAAGACCAATCAAGACCATCACTGACACATCTAACCAATAAAAGACATGGAATAATCCATACATGGTTATATGACCATTTGTTACAAAATCATAATTAAACCCAATAATTAAAAAATTATGACCATTTGTTACAAAATCATAATTAAACCCAATAATTAAAAAATTAAAGTGCAAATTTCATACAACTATGTTTGATCAAATCACATGACTAAAATATACAAAATATAAAAAATGGAAGTAACGAATAACCACATGTTGAAATAATGTAAACATTGAATAAATGTAGAAACAACTGCTGAAACATATTAATTCTACAATTAATAATAAATCACATTTTATCTTAGCATTAGCCAAAAGAATAATTGTCTGAAGTAAAGAATATTAATTTTACAATTAATAAAAAATTAATAAATCAGATTTTTGCTTACCAAAGTGAGTAATATTGTGCACAATTTGTCACATGTTGTTATTAGCTAATGGATAGATAAAAAGAATGTAAATGAGAGAGATTTATTCATTAAATTTCTTTAAAATGATAATGCTACTAGTGTTCATCTTATTAAAGTCCAATACCTGTTAATGTTAAAATAATCAAAAAATTTCTATTAAAATTAATTTGATTATTTCAAATGTAAAACAAATATTATAAACACTAACCTTTTCACCATCAGTATGTAGTGTTACCATCTTTGAAAAATTTTATGAACAAATACCTCATTTAAATTATTTTTATCCATCCGCCAGCTAATAACAACATGTAAACAAATAAGCACACAACCTTACTTGCTTTGATAAAAAAAAATCTGATTTACTATTATTATTTTAATTATAAAATTAATATTCTTTAATTTAGACAATTATTCTTTCAACTAATTTTAAGATAAAATGTGATTTAATATCAATTATAGAATTAATATGCTTTGACAGTTATTTCTACATTTATTCAACATGTGGTTTGATCAATTTTATGTTTATTGAATATATGGCTTTTTAATTAATATATGTGTCATTTACTTTTTCTGTTTAAATAATTTAAATTCATATTTTAGAAATTATAAGGTAGTAAAAATAATATGCATGTTTTGGACTTCTGCATCTTTTGGATGATATGAAATATCATCCAAGCCATTCTTCCCCCTCTCCACATACTTTGTGCCATCATTATTTAAAAACATTCATATTTTAAAAGTTATAATCTTTTAGTATTTGAAAATTATAAACTTAGTTTGATCAGACTTCTTCATCTTTTGGATACTTCATATCAGTCAAGCCATCCTTCCCCATTTCCTGCACATTCCAAAACTTTGGGCCATTATTATTTAATAACATTTGTATTTTAGAAGTTATATGCACTCACTATCATTTTGAATTCTAAGGACTACTAAAAAAACACCATTGACACATCTAATCAATCTGGTGTGAATTATTCAATGCCATTTATTGCTTGGAAGGGTCAGTGGTGGTTTTGGGTGGTCCTTAGTATTCAAAATAGTGGCGAGCACATACTAAATCAGGACCAAATAATCAAATATGTTTGCAGCTTGGGAATTTGTAAGATGTTTGAATACTAAAACTGACAAAGCTGGGCCACAATCTATGGATTTTGAACACACCAGAGATATTCTGATTATGATTATCATTTGGCAATGATTTCTTCAAAAAAATGACAATTCAAGAAACTGAATCCAAAGAAAAATATTATTTTATATGCTTATAATTACAAAACCAAAAAAAAAAGGCCCAAACTGCCAGAATATACTAGATTGATAAATGAGGATTTCATTGTCTCTATGTTGATTTAAACTATCTTAAAAAAAATCTTCTAAAATGATATAAGTAATATTTACTGAGGCTATAACCTCAATAATATGCATGTAAAATGCAATAGTAGGGGCCTTTACAGGTGTTTTAACCACAAGCTTATGCTATGGAAGAAAAGAGGGGAACCTTCTTTACTTCAACCTACTGTCTATTTAAATAGGTGAAGCTGAAGCGGTTAGATCTGCGAGCGTGAAGCTATTCAATACTTCACTGATTAAGTCCACATTTCTTATTACACATTAATACTCGTGAAATCTTTCGATTTACAATGAGTCAATGGAAAGATTTTATAGTTAGAAATCTATTAAAGTAATTTAAAGTTGTAATTATAAATTTATTAAATGCACATTGATATAATAATGATATAATAATATAGATAGATTACAATTGGTAAAGCAAAGTTTTTCAGGAAACAATTTACTGCAAAAGAAATTAAAAAACAGCATGATAGATGTTAAATAAACACATGATTAATTAAAGGACCCACATTATATAAGTGTATATTAGAATAGAATGCAATAAATACCTCCAATTAGATGTTATTTTTCAACATGTTAACTATGAATTTACATGTATATAATAAACATACATAAGGAAGATAGTTGTCATCATCATCAATCATTATCAATCCACTGCAGGATGAAGGTCTCTCCATGTTCAATCCATTTTCTCCGATCTTTAGCTTCTCTGCTCACATCACCCCTGCACCCTTTCTTATTTCATCCATCCATTTCACGTGTGGTCTCTTTCTGGGTCTTCAACATTCTCTTGGAATCCAGTTTAAGATTTCAATTGTTCATCTATTATCATATCTTCTAGCAATATGTCCAGCCCAACTCCACATAAGTCATTTAATTTTTTCAATGAGGTCAGTAACACCTGTTTTTTTTTATTATCCATATATTGCATTTTCGATCTTTTCTTGTTACTCTTAACATAAATTTCTCCATAC
>JAQFVV010015516.1:0-14351 GCA_028023455.1 Epiperipatus broadwayi
CGTATACGCTTACACAATCTTACATTTCGATTGTCCGTGCTATGATATGATGAACAAAATAAAATACATAACTATATAAATTAATATATATATGTGTGCTCTGCGCACAGGTAATGAAGCTATTGCCGATGGGTCAGCTGCAATGAAGTAAGCTTCCCTAACTTTACGTTTGGTGTCGTTTGTTTCAGAGCAAACGACACTGGCTGTGGTAGGTAGAAAAGCATGTCCAGAGTTTCTCTCGTGTTTGACAAAAATCGAATTGCCTTCATACTTTGTTTTGGTTTTATTGTAAAGGTATCAGTGTTGAGCTACTCTGGTGGCAATGTTAGTTTTGGTCTCTCCATAATATGTTGCCGTATAATTTTTTGGGGGGCAGGTAATTTTGTACACAACTTGAGGGGTGAGTTCAGGTTTGATCCTGTCTTTGGTATTATTTATCAGTCTATTGGTGTTGGGAGGTGAACGGAAAGCGACTTCAAAGTCACATGATAGTTGATTGATAAGGCTTTTAGCTGTAGAGTGAATGTATGGGATTAAGATTCTTGGTTTGTTTTCTTTCTTGTGGTTTATTTTATAGAAAAATTAACTTTTCTGTTGATGGATGAATAAGTGTGTCCTATTTTCCTTAAATCAGTTATATAATTGATGAGATTTTTTCTTTTATCTGCCTCATATTTGCACAAGTTATGGTTCCTAAACATGAATGAAGAGAGGGCTGCAAGTTTATGTGAGTGCGGCACATAAGAATTAGGGTTTTGTCAAGCCTCTTACTTCCAAAGGTTTGACTACCATTTGGTAGTCCAGCTTATCTATATTTTTGCTAACACATATGTCAAGGTATTTGACCTGTTTGTCTTGGTTTTCCCGAGTAGTAGTGAAAGTAAGCTTGGTATTATTATGGAGGCTATTGTGAAGGTTAGAGATGATGTCTTCTGGGGCAGCAACGAATATGTCATCAATGTAGCGCGTATATATCATATGTGGGGTTGACATGAAGAGTGCAGGTAGTATTAGCTTCTCATAATGGTCAAGTACAACACTTGCCATTATACCACTAAGTGGGAGGCCCATCGGCCATCCGTTGTTCATACTAAACCACTTATCTCTGAAAACAGCAATTATATTTAAATCAAGCCATTTTAAAAAATCGATGATGAATTTGGCACGTGTAGGTGGGCAGTTTCTTGCAATTAATTTATCGTTGTCTATTTCGATAGATTGTTTACGGTCAATGGAGCCATATAGCTCTGCCACATCAAATGATGCGATTTTAAAATTAGCTGGTATAAACACGTTTAATTGTTCCTACAAACATGAGAGATGATTTAATGATGTAATTGCTAAAGCCTAATATATCAATAAGCCAGCGATTGGCCAAAACTGCGAATAAATCGTGACAGCGTCTTTACAAAAGCCGAATACCATCGTATATACCCGTCAACCTCTTCTCCTCCTAGAATCTTTGCTAACATTAAGCTGCACAAGCCTGATAAACCTTTGAGACTTATGATTGATTTTGGCAGGGCACACTATTTCAACACGGCAGTTTTGGTCAATCGCTGGCTTATTGATATATTAGGCTTTGGCGATTACACCATTAAATCATCTTTCATGTTTGTAGGAAAAATTAAACACGCGTTTATACCAGCTAATTTTAAAATCGCATCATTTGATGTGGCAGAGCTATATGGCTCCATTGACTGTAAACAATCTATCGAAATAGTCAACGATAAATTAATTGCAAGAAACTGCCCACCTACACGTGCCAACTTCATCATCAATTTTTTAAAATGGCTTGATTTAAATATAATTGGTTTTCAGAGATGTGGTTTAGTATGAACAACGGATGGCCGATGGGCCTCCCACTTAGTGGTATAATGGCAAGCGTTGTACTTGACCATTACGAGAAGCTAATACTACCTGCACTCTTCATGTCAACCCCACATATGATATATACTCGCTACAGTGATGACATATTCGTTACTACCCCAGAAGACATCATCTCTAACCTTCACAATAGCCTCCATAATAATACCAAGCTTACTTTTACTATTACTTGGGAAAACCAAGACAAACAGGTCAAATACCTTGACATATGTGTTAGCAAAAATATAGATAAGCTGGACTACCATTTGTGTTATCAAAAATATAGATAAGCTGGACTACCAAATGGTAGTCAAACCTTTGGAAGTAAGAGGCTTGACAAACCCTAATTCTTACGCGCCACACTCACACAAAATTGCAGCCCTCTCTTCATTCATGTTTAGGAACCATAACTTGTGCAAATATGAGGCAGATAAAAGAAAAAATCTCATCAATTATATAACTGATTTGAGGAAAATAGGACACACTTATTCATCCATCAACAGAAAAGTCAACAAATTTTTCTATAAAATAAACCACAACCACAAGAAAGAAAACAAACCAAGAATCTTAATCCCATACGTTCACTCTACAGCTAAAAGCCTTATCAATCAACTATCATGTGACTTTGAAGTCGCTTTCCGTTCACCTCCCAACACCAATAGACTGATAAATAATACCAAAGACAGGATCAAACCTGAACTCATCCCTCAAGTTGTGTACAAAATTACTGCCCCCAAAGAAATTGTACGGCAACATTTTATGGAGAGACCAAAACTAACATTGCCACCAGAGTAGCTCAACACCGATACCTTTACAATAAAACCAAAACAAAGTATGAAGGTAATTCGATTTTTGTCGAACACGAGAGAAACTCTGGACATACTTTTTTACCTACCATAGCCAGTGTCGTTTGCTCTGAAACAAACGACACCAAATGTAAAGTTAGGGAAGCTTACTTCATTGCGGCTGACCCATCGGCAATCAACAGAAGAGAGGCCTACTATTTCCTGTCTCGTAAATGGTCCACATAACATCTGCACATAAATTTGCATAAAATTTGCATAGTTTTACAGTTATTAACAGAATAACTCGCCATGAATATGGGACTGTAAACTGTCCCGAAAGCGCTTGGCAGTAAAAATTTTGACAATCTATTAATAGCTTCATTACCTGTGCGCAGAGCACATATATATATTAATTTATTTAAGCGTTAATGAAGTAAAATCTTAACTATAACTATATAAATAGTACCAGAAAAAATGTAAATAAAAAAAAAACATGGTATTATTTATATAGTTATGTATTTTATTTTGTTCATTATATAATATCTCTGAAGAAGACTGCACGATAGTTGAAACCTAAGATTGTGTATGCATATATGTACAATAAAAGGTTTTTTGCTAAAAAGTGTTCAAAGTATAGTGAATAAACTGCATTTTTTTAGGGCAAGAGCTATTTGTAATTTTTTCTGGGTGTTGCAGTCCACCCCTTATATATTACTTGCATAATTTTAAAATATCTTTCAACCCTTTCTTTTACATGACATATATGTAGCACATATATTTTATAATCATCATAGTGAAGAAAAACTTCCCATTCTGTATTAAAATTATACATCTTTTATTTTTTTGCAATTGTTTCAGTCAGTATTATAAAATGTTAATTTTTGATAATAATAAATTACTTAAATCACAACAAAAACATAGTTATTGGCTTCATGATCGAGTCAACATATACAATGCTGCAAGTTGTACTTGTGACAATTTGCAGAAACACATTTGAAACAATGAATTTGCAATTGACATGCACATCATGTATTTAAAATGAATGTATATTTGCCATGTGACCCATTAATCAGCAAATGTATGACTACATATATCTGAATCGACTATGAAGAGACAATTCTCATTTGTGATAGCCATATGTATCAAAAGATGTATTTCTTTTATATATTGTTATCTAATCTAGTGTTTATGTATCAAAAGATGTATTTCTTTTATATATTGTTATCTAATCTAGTGTTTATAATAACTATTTATTTTAAATTCAGGTGGCCATTGCAAAATTTCTTGGTGGTTCACTTGTTGACAGCGATTAATATCTTGCCTACGCCTACTCTTGCTGTAAAGTATTGTGCAAGTTGGAGTCATATGTTTTTAGCTATATATATATATATATATGCAATTTCACAAGAATCTCTTGGTGCAGAAATCTGCTTGCCATTCTTATAAATCTGAGTGTGAATTAGTTAGATTGACTAAAAAAATATTCTTGTTATAAAAATGCTTAGAAATCTTTACACAAGTGAACATCTGAGATTTAGTAATTGAGTATCTAGATATTCCTAGCTATAAATTAAAGCAATGGAAAACTGTTCAAATCCTTGCTATAAATTCTGGCATCATCGGTTTCACTGTTTATCAGAGAGGTTGTTAAAGATGCCTTTGACCTGCAGTGGTTTTAGTTTTTTGTTTGCTTAAGGGGAGAAAAATTCAACATGAAATGAAAAAGCAATGGCTCATACTGCAGTTTTATTTCTTCGTATCTAGAAACCTAAACAATTTGAAAAGTGAACAACAAAATGAACTGTGTATTAAAAAAAGAAGACTACCAAAGCTAACGAGTTTAGAGAAAGAGTAAAAGATGAATTATTTGTCATTATTTAAAATTGAATCATAGCATCAAAAACAATTTTTAAACAGGTATAACCAGGGTAACGTAAATAATAAAATCTTAAATATAATAAAATGGTTATTTTTTTCTTAATAATATACAGGTGCATAAGTATTAAAACTTTTATAAATGCAGTAGAAGGCTAATGGTTTTTGAAGCATTAATGAATAAACTTTTTAAAAACATCAAATAGAATAATAGGACATGCATGACTGCAATCTTAATAACTGCTATAGAATGCTAAATTTAAAAATGTTGTAATTACTGATAAATTAATTTATTCATTTTCACTGCTAACATGTGGCATTTGCTTGGCATCTAACATTGCTAAAATATTTCTGGCAAAGCAATATAAATCTAATGTTAGTTCGAAATTGTAGTATTGACAATCTTATGTTTGTAACCAATATTTCATTAAAATTAACACTTTTATAAGCATGTAAGTCTAATGAAAAATAATAATACAGTAATAAAATTTAATACGTAATAAAAATTCTTTTTTTTTTTTCATATGTCATAGCATCTGCCGGGATGCGAACCCACAACTGTCTGCAACCAACTACTTGCTTGCAAGGCAGTTGCAATGACCTCTCGGCTAACAACGCTTGACATATTCTTTGCTATATAAATCTGCTCAGTGAGCAAAATAGAAAAAATCTCAAATCTAAGTCTTCTGATCTGTCTAAATTTAGATCAAGGAAAATAATGTTGTCCCCAATAATACATAAAAATGCTGTCTCGGTGCTATGAATATTTTATTCTGTAGAAAATCTGAGCTCTTCAGGAGACTAATGAAAACTCATTGATACCCAGACTGCAAATAAAAAGAAACACTGCCTGGTCCTTGACAACAGATGCAATTTTTTTAAGCAATGCTGTTTTAAGACAACTTCATTAATGAGTACAAAATGTCTCAAATTTGATAGTAAAATTACAATTAATATAAAAAAAAAAACAATTATGAAAACTGAAGGAGAAAAGCATTCAATGATAATTTTTCTCCAACATCCTCAACATTTAATGTGTTGCACTTAATATATGAGAAGTATAAACTGTTAACTCTTCATTACCATTAAGAATATAGATTCATTCTATTGACAATCCATCCTATAATAGCATGATATGGCTGAGTGTTTAAAACATTTGGATTGATTAGAATTAATATAATCTAAAAATATATTTACATTCAGACATGGTATATTTATAAAAATTAAATAAAATCAAGACTCAAAAAAAGAACTGCAGAAAAGATACTAAAGATAATAGATTGCATATTCAAAAGTTCCTTCACCAATAATCTTTGACAAGTTGATAAATGCCACATAATAAAGCTAAAATTCTTTCCAATATAAAATTGACTATTGCTACAATTATCAGAAAAGAAAGACCTATTCTCAAGTTCCCATCAATGTCTACAAATACCTGAAAGTTTATTCATAATTTTTATTAGTCATTCATTAGACTAGAGATTACCCAATAATGAATATTTCTGTAGTGTAATTTTCACTATACCACACTCATGCAAGGTAGGGATTGGTTTATATCCGCTTTTAACATCATTACTGAAAGTTTAATATAAAAAAGAAAAAAAAATTTGAAGATACCCATAATATTATTTAATAATCAATCTATGCCTATTCTGTTATTTGTGGATTTCCATTTTTGAAATATTCCCATATTGGTCTTATTATTTCAACTTCCCAGCAAATGAGTGCTCCAATTAACTACAGTCATCTAAATTATCACTGTATTGCTGACAAGCCATCAAATTAATGTGGTTTTGTTTATAATTTTATTCGTTAATTACCGTCTTCTTAAATCAAATATTTTGTGAACTCTTTTAGATGATGAATTCACCAAACCTCTTAATTTTCAGGAAGATGGTAATCAAAATTTTCTACAAATATTCAGATTAGGTAAATCTATATAATACCTTATATTTGAATATGAATGTCGCTACTCCAAAAATAAAAAAAATTGACACAAAAAGAATCAAAGTTAGACATGAGTTTTATGATAACTACATAAACCAATCAGTGACATGCTGGTTCTTTAGGCTGATTTATATATTGATATTCTTTTATTTTTTAGCAGCAAATTTTTATTTCTGAAAGCCAACAACACCTTATTTAATTGTAGCTCTTCAGTGTATTCTATTCTGTCTTCCTATTCTCCTAATGAAGAAAGACCATATTAAAAGTCTTTAAAATGTCTTTGTAAAGAACAGAATATTTTTCCACAAAAATCATGTTAAAGTTCACTAAGAAAAATATGTTACTTTTCATACACTTCACATGCAGAATGCAATAGCGAATTGTTTATGAATGATGTTCTTAGTTTCCAACATCACAGATTGATCAGTTCAATATTTTCACTCAAGTGTTCATTTTCACATAATGCTGTGAATACAAAGGAGAGGGAAAAATTACTCTCATTATAAATATTTCTGTGTGGACATTTTAAATATTTAGTAGTAAAATAACAGTCAATACATTCATTAATTTGTAAAATATCTTCAATGTAAGTTTAATGCTATGATAGATCAATGGACTCAAGAATTAAATATATCTCATCAAAACTCAATTCTGGCATTTACAGTACTTGAATAGCACAACTTCTAGAAGATGAAACATTCAATTATTTTTTTTATTGTAACATATGTATCTTATTTGAAACAATAAACAAAGATTGAAGCAATTCTTATACTTTAAATGCATTAAAAAAAAACACATATATCATTTGAAGACAGAAAGTGTACTGTTTAAAAACACATCCAAACCCTTACAGATTATCTTCTGTTTTATTTTTTAATTATTACAACATATTTTCCCAAAAAGGTTTAAAATCTGATTTTAGTAATATGAGAAGCCTACTATAGGACTTTATATGCTCCTGGAACTACTACATTATCATAAAACTAATTGGTCTTTTAATGATCTCCCAATACTCCCAATGTTGAATTAACCACTCTCAATTTGAACGGCTTTAATCACTATATCCTTCTCAAGCCATTACATCTTTAAAAGACTCTTTTTTCTTTCATCAATCATACATTCCAATGTAAATGACCTGTATTCTAGTCATTTATAATCACAAGTACATTCTTCTAATGTTAGAAATCATATTACTTATAATACAAAAAAAAAAAAATTCTCCATAACCTAAAACTGCTCAGTCTCAAACACTCTTATAATGTCCAGATTTTATATTGAATCATTTTTCATTCTTATTTGGCTTGGAAAAATTGAAGAATACTCAATACAATCTACAAAATAGCATATATATCTAATCACAACGTTCAGTCATAGATGGCTAAATTCCTTTTTTTTTTTTTTTTGCCTCTAATAAAATAATGCTCATTCAAAAAAGATTATTCCAGATAGCTCAACAAGATCTAAACTTCATTACTTAAAAAAAAAATTCCTTCATTAGATAAACTAGCAAGTCATAATTAACTTTACAAAGGTAAGTGCCCCATAGGCCAATGACATTCAGTCTGTTATGAATGATGACAATGAAAGCACTTTTGGTCAATTTGTTGAATGATATGGTTTTATATCAATGTCTCATAGCAATATTTAATAGCTTCAATGCTCTTTCTACTACTTTGCTTGTCCCAAATTACTTAAACAATTATTTTTCATTTCTAGTGATATGAAATTTAATGTTAAACTAAAATACAGTATAAAAAAAGACTAAATATCAGGATATGTACCAATTCCATTAATTGAGAACTATAATATTCAGTTATGCACTAATCATCATGGTCATTCTTTCTTTTTTTTTCAAATAATAAAAAACAAGAATACAGTAACAAATTTTATAATAACTATATAAAACAATCTGTGAAAAGCAAATATGACCACATCATATGCAGATCTTTTAGTTGCTTTAATATTTTTTGAAATGCATTTGTTTCTGCAGCAAACTTTGATTTCTAAAAAAACATCAACATTTTAATTGCAGACCTTCACTATATTCTCTGTCATACCTTTCCAATAATGAAAACAATTGATTTTGTTTAATTCATCAGATTGTTCAATACTTGATAACTGAGTAGCAAAAAAAAAAAAGAACTAAATAAACTTTTCAAAATTACAAATGATTTGTATTTAATAATCTATAATAAATTTTTAATGTCTCATAATGGTTGCTAGTTCTATTTGGATGCTTATTTTTATTTAATGACAAGAAATATAATGTTTTATAAATCAACAAAAAATAGCATGACCCTTCCGCCAGGATATATAATTTAATTTCGCTTTTTAAAAAAACTGTTACATATAGTAAATCATCAATCAATCTCTATTAGATCAATTCAAATATTTGGGTGAACTTTATTTTAAAATATCTAAATGAAATAATGTGTAAATATAGATTCTTGTATTAGAATAGGTTTTTTTTTGTTAGTTATATAAACATGCTAGTATTAATATCTCTCAACTTAGCATCTACAGAAATTAGCAATAAAAAGTCAATATCTATCTATCTAATTAAAACTATTGATATTAATTATCATAAGGTTAAACTGAATGCTATATTACAGGATATTTCCTTACATTTTATTATTTTACATTTGCGTAAACTTTCCTAAATTTTAATTAGTACTTAAGTATTACTTATTTTAATTATATGCAAAAACGTTTAATATTGGGCTATAGGTACAGAAACTTTATTATATATATAGAATGCCATTTTACATGCTGATTATCAAAAAATAAGTAGAATACATCTGAATTATATATTTTATTTAATTATATCTCACCAAAAAATTAGTAGTCACGATGACATATTTTCGGAATACTTTGAACCTTAGATTAGGCCACCTAAACAATAAGATATTATAACCACGACGCTATCAATTGATCATCGTTAGCGGCAGCTTAACAATGCTTATAACTTATTTAATTTATTCTTGCTTTTCATATCCAGAATTACACCATAAAATAATGAAACTACTTTCAATAACATAACCCAACTTTTGCAGCATGATTCCTCGTTAATGATTTTCGCTAAAAAAAAATAAAATAAATACTTTTTTTTTTGTAAATAATTAAATTATAATCTATACCAGTTATTAAGGTGATTATAGTTCTAATGGCTTAACTTTAATTTTTTATTTTGAAATTACGTAATTGAAGTACTTAATGATGCAGTCAAGGAATTAGATTTTATTCTAATCGCATCTGCGGTACTGTTAATTTTAAAGTTCTTTGAATATTTTACATCATGCTTAAACCTAAAGCATTAACTCACGTACTAAGTCAAGCCAATACTGGTGGTGTGCAAAGTACGCTGTGAGTAGACAGTTTTGAATCGTGTTAATTAATTTTATATTTATTTCAATCTCACGGGATTATTTCATTTTAACATTTATTATTTAATTAAACGACATCTTAGAAAATAGTCTATTGACCATTTGATTCATGGAGTGTTTTCAAAATCTCATTTCCTTTTTAGCTTTTTTTATTTCAAAATAAAATTTTAAAGTTGATTATCTTTCACGCCTTTCATTTCCTATAGTTTGAATTGATATGATACTGTACTTATTTCCTGAAACTAAAATAATTTTTTCTATGGAAATATTAAATTTATAAAGGAGTTTAATAAATGCGTAGGTTTTTTCCTGTAATTTTTGATAATTCAATCAAATACTGAGATTTTCTGAAAATATGTTTTTATTAAAAAAAATTAAGAAGAGAGATGCATTGTACAAATTCTTCAAGATACAAGAGTTGTGAAAATCTTTTTTTATATGAGTTAACTGTAAAGCACGAATAAACGTAAATCAAAAAAGATCTAACTCTTGAAAAGAAAGGTTGTTGAGTTTATATGTTTATGGAAAGTTTCATTTAATATAGAGGATATTTATAAGAAGGTACTTGTAATTACTTGAAGAGTAATGTCTAGAATGAAATGATGGTAATTTCCATATATTTAATATAAAGATTTAAAAAACAACTAATTAGACTACTGTAGAGTAAGGACATATCTAATAGTTGAGGAACAAAAACCAGATATCGTTTTATCGCTTCATAGTTGCATGGTTTGCTAAATATATATATATTAATAACAAAAGAAAACAAATTATTTTTATTTGTTGTACTATCACAAGTATTATAAGAAGAGCATTATAAAATGAAAATCTGATCTAAATATAAATTTTCTGACCCATAGCATCATGCCTTCCGGTAAATTTATTCCTTCATCTTAAATATGGCTTTTAAAATTTCTTAGGACCGAATTTAATATTCACGTATCCGTCTGTTGTAATTTATTTTTAGAGGCGTATTCAGCTCTGCTACATTTCAGCTTCTGATTCTTCCAGTAATTCAAAGATATTTGTTCTTTTACTTATGTAGTTTTTTTGTAATATCTTTTATTAATAAACAGAGCAAAACTCTCCATACAGTATTGCCACCTGTGCTAAACAGAGTAATCAATGGATGCCAGAAGGCTTGTGCATAAAATCCCTATCTAATGCCTACTCATCCAATATCCCCAGACTAGTTTCTGGCTTGTGGCCTTGTGATCTTTTATTAATCTAAATATATTTCTTTTCATATTTTATTTTGTAATGCATAATTTTGCTCTTATGTTAATTGTTTTGTAAGCCCATAAGTAAATATGCATAATATGTTTATAATTTTTTTTCAAGGTTATAATACTTTTTTATATTAAATTATATGTGCTAAAAGAACACCTTTCAAGTTTAATTTTATGATTGATTTCATTCATTATGTTTTTCAGATATTTGCTAATTTAACCAAACTATAAAGTTAATGTTTTTCTAACTCATTACAGTCAATCCTTAATTTTCTTTTTTTTTTTAGAAGCTATTGAATAATTTTAGTCCATTTACTAGTTTTCATCTGATAGCTCTTGTAATATTTTCTGAAACTATGAAGTATTATCTTCAAAATCTAAATTACTTCAGTAATCATCTTTTTTTATATATATTTAGCTAGATAGATACATCTCATCATAATCCAGAAAATATTTTCTATAGAATTGCTATAAAATGTTTTACAGAGGTGAAATCACTCAGCCTACATTTATCTCTAGGTTTTTGTTAATTATTATTGTAGCCTGATTTTAAAATACTATAATGTTGTCTTCTTTTTTTTTAATTTGGAAATTTTTCAATATTGTATTTAATAAATTTTAAATTCTTCATTATATATATTTGTATTGTAAATTGAGAAAGGTTAATATTCAATGGAAATAACTAATTATAACTGCAAGAAAGTATAGATTTTATAAATATATCATTAAGAATTGCTGTTTTTTTTTTTTAGATTCCTAATATTGAATCGATAAGTCTTTCAACAGGGTCATATTCTCAAAATTGTAAATTTTAGCTATATGTTGTGGTATTTAATTAATATTCCAGAACTATTTTCAATTCATAATTCATAGAGCATTTTTTTTATTAGTTTTCTATCTCATCTTGAATTATAGTGACATTATCAGGGCAAAATACATGATTCTTGTCCATCTCATGGTCTAAGAAAACTGATTTATGATTGAGATTTTATTTTGTTGTATAAATGTTTATATTAGGATTCTGGCGTTTGTTTGCCCTGATTTCCTTAATATACTCAGAAGGACACTTGGCCCAGAACATTTCATTTTATACAATATGTTAGTTCATTTAGAAATATATATTTTCTTCTTCATATTGTTTCTTTTTGCGTGGAATACATGTTTTTAATAGATTTACTAATCTTGGGAGTATATGACAGAGATATTCACTTTCTGTTGTCCTCTGCAGAGGCTACTGATTAACATAATCTTTTTTTTTTAAATTCATGTGTTAATACAAGACTTTTCTGCTATAGTTTGCATTGTAAACTACTCATCACATTTAGTAAAAATTCTATTTTTATCATGTTTGTATCAGTTGAGACAGAGATTTTGATAAACATATATTCTAACTTCATTTAGTTTGAGATTTATATTTTTTTTTTTGACTGCATGAAAGATCAAAATCGAAATACTTGTTTGTTATTTGATGTAAATTTTGCAGTCTTTTCAAATTTTGTTTTAACTCAATATATTATTGATAATGTTATTGTTAGGACTACATATCTTCACTGCCATTTATATATTAAGCTTGGGTGATTTCCATATATGGAAACATGAATTTACTCTATAATAGATAATTAGATTTCTATATTTTGATTGGCTAATTTTTTCAAGGCTATAATGATTATGTTATTGTAATATTTTTAATGTATAAATTTTATAATAAGCATAAAAATTGTATTACACATAAGCCTTTAAAAAATATAAATTATCTAAAATATAAAATTCCTCAAATACTCATACAAAAAGGAATTTTCTATTAATTGAAAGAAGACATTTGATGTCTATGGGGCTTTAAAATAATTAAGTAGAGCACATTCCTCATGTCCACTCCATATAGTCTTGACATTATTATTATTACCATGTTATTATTCACATGATAAACATATGGTTGTGCTGCTGACCAACAAGTATCAACTAATTTATTGATTTTAATAGTTTTTATACTTAAGATTAAAACCAATGGAACATCACAGTCTTCATTTTAGATGCATAATAGTTTTTGAGATATTGGTTTTCATGGAATGCAATGAAGAGAGATTCAGTCATGATGAATATAAATTATGATTTTTATTTTCTGGAGGATGTAAAATCATCAATCAAGGTAATTGTTACAACTCACTGCAGAGAATGTTAACTTTATCTGGATTATGGACCTAGCTGCCATCAAATGGTAAGCTACTTATAGTTGTGGATTATTTTTGAGTGAAGGAAGATAGCACGAATTGGAAAAAGAGCTCTTTAGTATCACATGAGATCTTATGGAATTTTGTGAAATTTGAAGAAAAAGTGAAGAAGAAACAGTTTATTTGAGAAATAGATATACTACGAAGATATAAACAGTGTAACTCAAATGGAATAGGATTCATTATAAATAAAAGATTGAAGAAGAATATAGTGAAGATTGGTGATAAATCAGACACAATGTCAAGATTAATTAGTCAACTTAATGTAAGATACCAAATCAAGATAATTTGCATTTACACCCTAACAAGTTCTTATTGTGATGAAAAAATTGAGGATTTTTATATAGATGTACAGAATACTGTTATCAGACTAATTACCATTTTAAAATTGTAAGAGATTTTAATGCTAGAATTGGAAAACAATTGAAAAGTGAAAATGCTCTGGCTAAATTTAGTTATGGAGATAGAAAAGAGCAAAGTCTTAAAGAATTTATAGGAAAAGAAAAACTATATAATATGCATTTAATTATTTTGGAAAGTTTCAAAATGAAGGAACAGTAAAGTTGGAGCAATATTTTAATTAACAGAAAATATTTTTAAAAGACTATAATGTCCAGAAGATGATCATGATTAATGAGATATATGTTTATGCAAAGTACTAAAAATGATAGTATTAACAGTTGATATTCTGAATCTTTAAAAATGCCACACTCTAATATATTTAAACAAAAATTTGCAAATCATTTTCAAATATTAATAAACTTTGAACATGGCTTATCAGAAGATAACTTGAAAACTGTTACATGGTCATTTCAAAAAAGTAGCAATTTCATTGTTGATGAGATCTATATTGTTGCCAGTATGCAAAATGTTACAGTGAATTCTGAGCATAATTAATTGTACAACTAATTGAAAATCTTATAAAATATTGATTTATTTTTGAATCAGTTAAAAAAAAAAATTCAATTAGCCTAATCTTTCAATTATATAAATATAATTTCTCAAGGATAAAATCATAATTCTATAAAATAATAATAT
>JAQFVV010015517.1:0-14339 GCA_028023455.1 Epiperipatus broadwayi
AACAAACAATTAACAATACTGTACTCTTACGTAAATTATTTTATACAAATATGTATTTAATTTCAAATTTCAAAAAAATGAAAGAGGAATTTAAAAATTATATAAATAATTTGCATTTTTGTTATTAGTTTTATTTGTAACTAAATGAAGTGATCGTTTGCATCAAGAAAAAGGTCAAATCTAATCAATTTTTTTTTCAAGAGGATTTGAATGTTGATAATACTAGTAGAACAAGTAAATTTTAGTCAGGTGGCCAAGAATTTTTCCAAATAAACATCATTTACAAACATTTTTATCTATGTTATTCATATCTAAAACTTTAAAGTAGTAATGAGTGTTAAACGAAAGTGATAATAAATAACTTAAAAGTAAATTAAATGTAAAACATCAAAATTTTATTCCTGGGAAATGCCTTATTAAAACTTCTTCTGTTTATAATCACATGTGATGTGATGCACTGTGACTTCTCCTTAAACGGAGTCAGGAATCTCTCAACAACTATGCCCAGAGAAACCTGTTAACTACTTTACCTTTCATTCCCCATTCTAAGTTTTCCCATACTCTGCTCCATCCCATTTCCACAACATAATCTTTGTCAACTCTATGATACCTTATTTTATAGCAACTTCATCCAGTGGATATTGTTTAAATTATAATGCATTAAAAATATTAAAAATAATATATATATATATATGTTACTGGCAAAATGAGCAAACTGGTATTATTTAGAATGCCTAGGCATTTTGTACAATGTCAAAAGAAAGTCGTCCAAGTATGAGACACTTAGATTTTCACATATTTTTAAGATATTCTATAAAATGGCAAAAGGAAACTGAGCAAAGTATAAAATACTCCCAGCAATTACATTTATTCTTTAACTTTATCTTTTTTTATTTTTGCTTTTGAAGTTGGAGGTGCTGATCATATGCTTGAATATCCTAGCAGCTCACTGAGAAAGCCAGTAACAGAAACCAGTCTTCTGCAAAGTTTGTTAAGAGCTTATCTGCAAGCTCTATATATAACATATATATGCGTACATTGTACACCCTATATATGCCCAATGAACAAAAATTAAAAATTTTAATTACATTTTTTATTAATTTCCAATTATTATTATTTTTTTATTTAATATTTTTTATCGCCTGAAATCACAGATATTGACATTGGTCATAAAAAAGTGGAGAAATCATATTTTTACCTCATTAAACACTTTCTCTTTTACAATAAATTTTATTTTGGGCTAGACTTAATACAAATTGTTCAAATAAAAAATGTACAGTGAAGGATGAGTCAAAAGCAGGATAGTCAGCTTTGCAATACTCTTTATAGTGTTTTTGTATTAAAAAAAGGCAGCTAAATGTAATTCATAATGCCATTTCAGTCTATCTTGTAGCAATTCTGGATCTGTTATTTTATATTTCTTACATTTTTGCATGTATATTTTTAATAAAAGCTTTTTGTATTTTGATTTTTCAAAAAACTATTTGTTATTCTTTACAATGCTTAGCTATTCTATACAATGTCTAGGGAAAGTATGTAAAAAATATAAATTAAATTTCATACTTTGCCCAAAAATAAGTGTTGTATAGAATGCCTAGGCAATCTATAAGATGCCTATTGTTCACACTTTGCCAGTAACGTATATAAAAATTAACAAATAAATACAATTTCATCAGTATTTAATTCTTTAATTTAGAAATCAAATTTACAAAAAAATATTATTTTAATTAAACTTTTAATGTATCCAATTATCCAATAATGACTATTTTCCACCTAACTGTACCAACCTTTAACCATGTTTATATATTTGTTTTTTGGTTTTTTTATATTTTCCTAACTATATAAAGGTTCATAATATTTTTTTATATAATTTTTAATATAATTTACTTTTAATGTTGTAATTACATTCATATTGGCCTTTCAAGCCAATTGTGCAAACGCTTTACGAGTGTTTTTATTCCTGCATAAATTCTATATCTTGTATTGGTCAGAGGGTATTCATTTATTATTTAACACTCGCAAAGCATTTGCACAATTGGCTTGAAAGGCTGATATGAATGTAATTACAATTATATACAGACGCTATAAAAATAAATGCTTATTTTAATGTTGTAATGTATTATATAATTTGAAGGATTTCCACTGAATGGAATTGCTATCAAATAGTTTGCCATGTTATAAAAAGGATATATATATATATATATATATATATATCACAATGATGGCATTACAAAACCATTATGTTGTCTTTCTAATATACTATTCTTTAAAATGAAATATATTCAATTTATAGACAACTAAATATTTAAAATATATAAATAATAAATTTATTAATATCTAATCGATTTTCATTCAAAAAATGAACCTTATCAAGATATTATAACAATTGAAAAAATTCATGTGATTTACATATCATATACAGGTCAAACTTAACAATAAAGATGTTTTTAAATTTTCCAATTTTTATTTAATGACAATTTTCCACCTAACTTAACTGACCCTTGTATTAAATTCATACATTTCTCTTTATTTTCATGTATATACAATGTTTCATATACTTTTCTTTCTTTATAATTTTTACAATATTTGATGATTCAATACTTTCTTCACAATTCATAATGTGTCCTGTTTCTAAAAAATGGCAAAATGGACCTGATTTAATATCTTTTCTATTTATAGCTCTGTCATGCTCTTTACCCCTTTCTATTTTACTTTTTGCTGACTGACCTATGTATATCATCTTGCATATTTTACAAATAATTTTATATACTATTCCTATCCTATCATTCTTATCATTCCTTATTTTAGAATTACTTACTAGTTATTTTAAAGATTTACTATTTTTCCATCCAATACCTATATTAAGATTTATTTTTTCTTTTCTATCATTTAGAATTTCATATACATCCTTAGAATATGGAATAGAAATCCATTTTTTATTTTTTATTTCAATTTTATTGCTAACTTTTTTATACCTATTTTTATTTATTAAAATATTTTTTACAATTTTACTATTATATCCATATTCAATGTATTCATCTTGGATTTTCAATTTTTTCTCCATTGCATCTTTATCATTTAATGTAAGCCTATCATTTTTTTCTTTTAACCCTATTAGTACCCCCATTTTTTGACACCAAGGTTGATAAGATTCTGGATGTATCATTCCTCTAACATTTTTATTTTTTATGGAGTGCTTTATATTAATCATTCCATTTTCATCCTTTTTTATTAATAAATCTAAATATTTTATTCCTTCTTCATTATTTTCTATAGTAAATTTAATATTAAACATATTTTTATTAAGCTCATTAAAAGCTTTCATTATGCTTTTTCCATTTCCTACAACTAAAATATCATCCACATACCTAAAATACTTTATAATTTCTCCATTTTCGATATACTTATCAATTATTTTCTGCTCAATCCAATCAACCATAGTTGATGCTATAATTCCACTTATTGAACAGCCCATTATCCATCCATTATTAATACTCCAAAATTCATTATTATATTTAACATATAAAGTCTCATTAATCATGATTAAAACCTCTTCTATTATTTGTATCCATTCTTTTGAAATTATCTTCTCATCTTTGACTTTTCTAACTACAATGTTAATACTTTCTATCTTAGAAACACTTTGATACATTTTTTCTATATCAAATGATGCTACATTACCATTTCTATTTAATTTAACTGTATTCAAACTTTTTAGAACTTCCTCAGAATTTTTTACACAATATTTTCCATAACCCATACCATCCACAAGTTTTCTATATGTATAAGATTACACATTTCTTTTAATACATAATCATTAAAATCCAATATTAATTGTACAGGCATATTTTCTTTATGAGTTTTTATATTTCCAAATACCATAGGATGTTCAAACGCAGTTGGATATAATATTGTTCAAATAATTTTATTGCTAACTTTTTTATACCTATTTTTATTTATTAAAATATTTCTTACAGTTTTACTATTATATCCATATTCCATGTATTCATCTTGGATTTTCAATTTTTGCTCCATTGCATCTTTATCATTAATGTAAGCCTATCATTTTTTTCATTATTATCAATCAACTTAGTTTCTCTCATTCTTTGTAATATTTTTATGTATTTATATTTAATTAAAATGAAAGAAAAAATAAGAAATTGATTTCTATTCCATATTCCAAGGATGTATATGAAATTCTAAATGATAGAAAAGAAAAAATAAATCTTAATATAGGTATTGGATGGAAAAATAGTAAATCTTTAAAAAAACTAGTAAGTAATTTTAAAATAAGGAATGATAAGAATGATAGGATAGGAATAGTTTATAAAATTATTTGTAAAAGATGTAAGATGATATACATAGGACAGTCAGCAAAAAGTAAGATAGAAAGTGGTAAAGAGCATGACAGAGCTATAAATAGGAAAGATATTAAATCTGGACCATTTTGCCATTTTTTAGAAACAGGACACATTATGAATTGTGAAGAAAGTATTGAACTTATCAAATATTGTAAAAATTATAAAGAAAGAAAAGTATATGAAACATTATATATACATGAAAATAAAGAGAAATGTATGAATTTAGTACAAGGGTCGGTAAAGTTAGGTGGAAAATGGTCATTAAATAAAAATTGGAAAATATAAAAACATCTTTATTGTTAAGTTTGACCTGTAGATGATGTGTTAAGATGATATGTAAATTACGTGAATTTTTTTCAATTGTTATAATATCTTGATAAGGTTCATTTTTGAATGAAAATCGATTAGATATTAATAAATTTATTATTTATATATTTTAAGTATATGGTTGTCTCATAAATTGAATATATTTAATTTTAAAGAATAGTATGTATTAGAAAGACAACATAATGGTTTTGTAATGCCATCATTGTGATATATATATATATATATATATATATATATATATATATATATATATATATATATATATATATATATATATATATATAAGGAATGAAACCTAGTTTGATGGTTTAAATAAATTTTATTATTTTTAAGTTGTTTATTATTAATTTTGTTCAAGATTGATTAATATTTTAAATTTTATAGTAAAGACAACATTATGAACAATTTTTAAGTTTGAAATCTGGTCATTTGAAATAAAACATCTAACAATATATTAGAGTTTTTCCATGTCAATGTAAAAGAGATATTGACAACTAACTACCTCATTTCTATATTTATTTTGTTTTATAATTGGAATTTCAATTCAATGTTCTTGGCATTACAAAATAGTCCTATTCAATATGTAGCTTTGGCCAATATATTATTTAAATTAGAAAAGCTGATTCAAAAGTAATGATAATCTTGAAAAGCTGATTCAAAAGTAATGATAATCTTGAAAATCCATAATATATATATATATATCTATAAATATCTTTCAAATTTATTTCATGAAATTAAAGAGAAAGAATTTCATCTTTTAAACATATGCATCATAATGATTTTATAATAGCTCAACAATGCTGTGTTGATTACAGAGGAAACTCTCACAAGCTAGAGATTTTATAAAGATAAGAATGGCCATCTTATCTTTAACCAAAATTCTGTTTTAATAAAATAAATTTGAATGTTATATAATTTCTATTAATTCATAATACTAACACATAATAAACTGAAAGATTTCACAAATGTTAATGTATGTAAGAAAGTAAAGGATGTCAAAATGAACAGAGTAACATCTTCACTCTCTCAAACCAAGATGCTTCAGATTGGCCTATATAAATCAGAATTTAGGTTAAAGATAAGATGGCCACTCATATCTTTACAAAGTCTCTATTTTGAGTTGGAGAGTTTCCCCTGCACTCAACACAGCATCATTGAGCTATTATAAAAATCACTAAGGTGCATATGTTAAAAAAGTGAAATCCTTTCTCTTTAATATATGTATTCTTTTAATCACTCACAAAATGAATAATTTACTGAAAAATGACTATAAGAAATGAAAAATATATGTAATCAGAGATAAAACTCCTAATTTAATGCTGTAATATTTTAGAATAATATTCACCAATAGCAAAGTTGTGATGTAGTGAATAGAAATTAATTATTTTCTCTGTTCCCAAGTTACGTGGTCATTTAAACAAACTATAGCACCAGCAGTGATCTATATATATTTTTAAGTCTCAAAATTATTATTATTATTTGCCATTGGTTTTATTAATATGAAAAATTTTAATTATTTTATATTTCACTTATTGTAATTCATAAGGGTGGTGTAACATATATCATGTACACACACTATGTAAGTGATTTAATTTTGGGTAACTAAAGATTTAATTAATGCAATGCTATATATGGGAGAAATCTTTTCAATATAAAATTTTATAACCCAAGATCAAAAGACAATGCTTGCTCTAAGTAAATTGGTTTTAATCTATTTAATGATAATGAAATTAAAGGAATATATAATTTTCTTGCATTGAGCATTCTCATAAAGAAATCTTTTAATTTCATTTAATTATATTGGAATTTGATAATTATAGTACAAAAATGTTACATATCTGAAACTATTTTGGTAAATTGTTGCTGGAATAATGAAGATTCTAGAATTAAATGAGAACAATGGTAGTTATTGACATCAAAGGAAGAGGAAAAACACTGTTATCCTAATTTGTTTAAGTTCATCAAGGCAGTTCTGAAATTTGAGGTCCATGTTATTCCTATAGCTGCAGATAAATTAATCAAGTATGCACCAAAACCTACTTTAGCATTCTTGTTAGCCAATTTGCATTGCTAAGCTTTTGAAAAATGAACTTCTCTCTTTAAACAATAATCTCTGTTCTCACATGAAGCCAATTCATCCAAAAACTATACCGTCTGCACTGACTAAATACCAACTTCACCACAGACAAATCTCCAACATATCCACAATGAGAATTATGATGAACTATCCACAAAGAGTACATACTCAGTTTAGAACTTCTATAGAAAGAAAATGTTGACTACTCATCATAGACTTACACTAAATTAATGTGAACTTCTTTTAATCATAACCCAATAAGCCAAGAATAATATTATTTTGTTTTAATTCTCGAATAAATACATAGTCTTATTAATAGTTCAGATTTAAGCTATGTTTATGTGATTTATTTTACCTTAAGGTACAAGGTATAGTTATATAGGTAACATTTCTTTTATTGTTTTATGGTTAAGCTATGGTAAAATTAAGTATGAATGAGATCCACCTTTTATATTTTTACGTGAACAAAACACGTTAAATGTTTCATTTTTTTTCTTATTATTATTTTTTAGAAATATATTTTTGTTTCTTCTTGACAGTATTAATGATCACAATTTTCATAATATCATTGTTAAATAAAAGGGGGGGGGGTATCAATAAATTGTTATTCTTTCAGTGTACTTGTTATTAACTAAATTTTCAAGCTGATAATTCATTTTTCATATATATGCATATATGATGATTCTTTGAGAAAAAATTATTTAAGCTTATATTATGATCATAGCATTTACATACATAAGAAATGTTTCACTATGGAGTGTATGTGTGCATAAAGACAACCTGATTGTAAATCCCCTAGATGTATATTTATTTAGCATTAAAATTTTATTTTATTTTCATAGTCATCACTATGTATTAGCAAATGCTACTGAATGGTCATCTACGTTGCTGCAGGTCTTATGGTAGTACTTTTGAATTGTAAGTAGCTTGAACTATAGATAGATGACTATTACATACATCAAGCTTTTAAAAAGCTTCTTATGTATTCAATTAATTATTCTAACTATAATTCTGATTATTTAGAATTTTATTATGTCTTTGTATCTTAGTTCTTATGGTTTGGGTTTTGATTGTTCTACACTTGTATTGTAAGAAAAATCAATTTTATATAACCAGAATTTTTAATAAAAATCATTAAACATCACATGATCACCATCTCTTATGTTAGCACATAACTGTTATTAAACAAGCAAAACTCTCCATACAGTAGTGCCAATCTGTACCAACCAGAGTAATCAATGGATGCCAGAAGGCTTGTGCACAAAATCCCCATCTTGTGCCTACTCATCCAATATTCCCAGACTAGTTTCTGGCTTGTGACCTTTGTCAGTGAGGAGCCTTGGAACTGAGAGCACTGCACATAGATTTTAGGATCTAATGCAATCCTCCAGCAGCCATCTTTTATCTCTACTTAACTACAAAACTATGAGAATGAAACTGAAAACACAATAATATTTCCAATATAATCTCAATAGCTTATATAGTCATATGGGTTTGAACTCAGTTCAGCATCTATACATTTTGGTGTCTTTGGCTCTTTAACAACCATATCCACCACTATCCTATTAGATAGGATTGGTGTTAAATCACTAAACATCACATGATCACCATCTCTTATGCTAGCACATTACTGTTATTAAACAGGCAAAACTCTCCATATAGTAGTGCCACTCTATGCCAACCAGAGTAATCAATGGATGCCAGAAGACTTGTGCACAAAATACGCATCTAGTGCCTACTCATCTAATATCTCCACACTAGTTTCTGGCTTGTGGACTTCATCAGTGAGAAACCTTGGATCTGAGAGCACTGCACCTAGATCTTACTTTTGTAGTTAAGTAGAGATAAAAGGTGGCAGCTGAAGAGTTGCATTAGATCCTAAGATCTAAGTGCAGTGCTCTCAGATCCAAGGCTCTTCACTGATGAAGGCCACAAGACAGAAACTAGTCTGGTGATATTGGATGAGTAGGCACTAGATAGGTATTTTGTGCACAAGCTTTCTGGTATCCATTGATTAATCTGGTTGGCACAGGGTGGCACTACAGTATGGAGAGTTTTGCCTGCTTAGTAACAGTTATGTGCTAGCATAAGAGATGGTGATCATGTGATGGTTAATGGTTTAAAATCCTACCTAATAGGACAGTGGTGGCTATGGTTGTTAAAGAGCCAAAAATACCAAAATGTATGGGTGCTGAACTGTGTTCAGACCCATATGACTATATAAGCTATTGAGCTTAGATTGAAAATAGTATTGAAAAATTCAATTTCATTCTCATAGTTCTGTAGTTAAGTAGAGATAAAAGATGGCTGCTGGAGGGTTGCATTAGATTCTAAGGTCTGGGTGCAGTGCTCTCAGATCCAAGGCTCCTCACTGATGAAGGCCTCAAGGCAGAAAGTAGTCTGGGGATATTGGATGAGTAGGCACTAGATGGGGATTTTGTGCACAAGCCTTCTGGCATCCATTGATTACTCTGTTTGGCACAGGGTGGCACTACTGTATGGATAGTTTTGCCTGTTTAATAAAAATCATCATGAAAAGAAATAAAAATAAATGTTATTTAGAGGTTCTACACCTATAATATTACGATTAAGAAAGTTTTTTATTATTATTTCTTTCATAATTGACTCTTATATTAGAATAGTGATTTATTTAGAAATAATAAACCAACTCAATCATATAAAGAAGACTTGTCTCAGTCGTAATTATACCTTAATAAATTAACACTTTTTTTATATTAGTGTATTTTTATATATATATATATTATATTTATTTGTTTGTTTCTACATATTTTTTTTAAAATAAACATATTATCAACAATTAATTGTCTGGAATTTGTTGCTGTTATCTGCCTACCAATTGATTCTCTAAATAAGTAATTTAATTTACATCTATGAACAGTCATATTGATCCTGTCAAAACATACATCTAATCTTGAAAATAATTTTTTCGGCTAGTAAAAGCTTGATGGTGCCCTGATGTGGTAGATACACAGGCAATTTATATATATATTAAATAGAATGACAGGAATGTAATTCTATCATGTTAATTACTCTATACATGATTAATACATATTAAATATGACTAACATATTAAAGTTGTGCATAAACACAAACGTATATATAAATATGTATGCAATATAAATAAAATGTCCATTTATTAAAAACTATTATAATAAAAATAATAAATATAACGGTAATAAACTTATGTACAGTTGTTCAATCTGCGGTACTGTCAATTAATTCCTTAACTCTCCTTAATTATTGTTAAATTTAAAAAACATTATATAGAATATGTAGGTATTATAAAGAATACCTAGCCATTATAAAGAATGACAAATAGTTTTTGAATTTAAAGGCAGTTGAGGAAAGTTAAGGAGTTATCTGAAAGTACTTTTCTGGATTGAAAGGCTGTATATAACAAGTATTATTATATTTATTATTTTTATTATATATATATATATGTAATAAAAAGAAGAATCAAAGCATTTTTATTATTAAAAATTTATGATTCTGAAGCAATTAACTTATTTAAAAGTTCTTTTAATATTAAGGATGTGTAGGACAGCATTTCCCAACCTTTTTTGGCTAGCGTACCACTTGGTAGTACATCATGCTAAATTGTACCACTTCGTAAAAATGATTGTATTTCGTGAAATTTGTTATCACATAATGAGACAAAATACATTGAAACATGCCTAAATGTCATGCCGGATTATAAACTCACTGTAACATATATATGTATGTGTTTGTTCAAAGTTTCATATTTATCTACTATTTTGTCATATTTCGTTTACTAATAAATGGTTTTAATAAAAACACAAAATTATAAAAAACCAATTAATATATTTTCTTATCATAATCAAATATTTTTATAAAATAAATTTAATGAGATCCTTGTGCTTGTTTCGAAGAACATAATTTTTTGAAATTTGGTTCAGAAGATGCGTTCAATCTGTTTCGATACTTATTTTTTTAAAAAATATATGAAGAAAAAGCTCTTTCTACTAGTAAATGGTAATAATAATTTAAGAGCATTCTCAGAAAGTTGTTCATATTTTTTAATATTTAACCAAAAATTAATTAGATTGTGTCATTTGAATTCTACTTGTAAAGTTCTGTCACATAATTCTATTAAATTTTCTTTGTCCTTTATTGATAATGATGTAGCTTTTTCTAAATTTTCTTCATAGAATCGGTTTGAATTCCAATTATCATTTGTGTTTACGAGTTTTGGAAAATATTCCATGAAAGACTATTTTAGTCCTGTTAAATGTGCTATTATATTTTCTCGTATATCTTGAGACAGAGTAACCTTATTTTCAAACAAAAAAATATGTAGAGTTTCGAATACTTCCGGTTGATTGTTTTCGATACACTGTTTCCAAAAATCTAATTTCTTAATAATACTTTCAATTTTATCATTAACATTAAAGATCGTTATCGACTGTACATATTAACAACTTTACTGTATAATATTATTAATTTAAATAATTTTTATGAATTATAGGAAAAAATATTTCTGATATTTTTATGATTTAATTTTTTTTATGTCCGCCATTATTGATTATTTTTCGTGTACCACCAACCAGCAACTCACGTACCACCAGTGGTACACGTACCACAGGTTGGGAAACACTGGTGTAGGACATAAGTGGAATTGTGGGTAATATTTAGTATAAATTTATTGTTATCTTGTAGTCATTTACATTTGAGATGTTTGCTTGTAGCAGTAAAACTATTGTGGAATTGTGGGTAATATTTAGTATAAATTTATTGTTATCTTGTAGTCATTTACATTTGAGATGTTTGCTTGTAGCAGTGAAACTATTAGTTGTGCCTTGGACTTTTTTTTCTTTGGCTAATCTGGTTTAGTTGTGATTTTGGTATAATTTTGATTATTTTATTGATTAGTTTAACTTTAGGCTTTCAATGTTTATATATCATCATCATCATCAATTTCAACCATTATCAATCCAAGTCCAAACCATCTCCAATCATTAGCTTCTCTTCTCCACATTATCCCCACACACTTCCTTCTTTCATTCAGCCACCTCACATGTGGTATTTTTTTAGGTCTTTTACAATCTCTTGGAATACAGTTTAAAATTTCAACTTTTCATCTATAATTATCTCATCTAGAAATATATCCAATCCAATTCCACTTTCTTCTCTTAATTTTTCAATGATGTCGGTTACATCTGTTTCTTCCCTCAATTATGTATTTCATTTTTGATCTCTTCTTGTTACTCCTGATATGCATCTCTCCATATTTCTTTCTGTGGTCTGGAGTGCCTGTATGGTTCTTCTGTTATGTGTACAAGTCTCATATCCATAAATAATAACTGGTAAAGCACATTTATTAAAAACCTTCCCTTTCAACACATAAGCATATTTCATTTTAATATTAAGGTATTTCCTTGAAAAGCATTCTAACCAAATTATGATTAATTTATTATGTTTCCATCTGTAGTAATAATCTGATCAAGGTATTTGCAGTTATTAACTTCTAACTCATCGTTATCAACATTACTCTTATCTTTTGAGAAAATCCATTGAACATTATTTTATTCTTTTTAACATTTACATTTAGTCCTACTATTTTATTTTCATCTGATAACTTTTGCAACATTTCCTGAAGCTCTAAAGTATTATTTGCAAAAACAACTTACACTATCTGCAAAATTTAGATGGCTTAAATAATCTCCATTTACTTTCATTCACTTAGTTTCCTATTTTAATCCACAAAATACTTTTTACAAAACTGCTGTAAAAAGTTTTGGGGATATGGATTCACCCTGACATACATCTTTCATAATGTTAATCTTCCTAATATCATTATATAATTTAGTTGTTGCTCTTGCATTTTTATAAATATTCTTCAGCATCTGACAACATTCTGGGTCTATACCTTAATGATCCAATGCTTTAATCACAAGAAATGCTTATAGAATCAAATGCTGTTTTATAATATACAAATCTAAAGCATAATGGCAACTCATATTCATGGATCCTTTTTATAAAATTTCTAAAAACTTGGATAAGATCCACTAAAACCACTTTTAAATCCAGCTTGCTCTTTTGGTTGATTAAAATCCAAAATTCGCTGTAGATGTGTTCTAATTTTGTATAGAATTGATAAAAGACTGATGTCTGTAATTTCTAATATCTCCTTTGTGACCTTTTTAAAATATTACCATAATATTAATACTGTATTCTTACAATCATTTGGTGCATCTTTATCATATAGACATTGGATATATAATTTTGTCAAAAAAAGTTCTATTTTTTTCCCCTGCTTCTTTTATGATATCAATTATAATATTACCTGGAGTTCTTCCCTTCTTCATAAATTTAATTGCATGCCTCACTTCTTCACATAAAATCCTGGTCGATTCAGAAAATATACTAATTTAGGAATTCTTGTTCTTTATTACTATATAATTTTTGAGTCTTCTACTTATTTCATGATATCATTTCTCTTTTAAATAATAGATTCCTCTTTTTTTCTTATTGCAGAAATAAGTTTCATACCAATACTAAGATGTTGTTTTGCATTCTTGAGACTTTATTTTCTTCTATATATAGCTCTTTTTGCTAGTTCACAATTATACTTTCTTATTTTACTATTCATTTTTTTAAAAAAATCATTGTTGTTTTTAAAAAAATCTGTATTTTCAATTTAATATGTAAAGTTAAAAGTCTTTATAACTTTGGCAATAAAATAATAGTATATTTCTGTCTCAATAAAACCAAATAAAAAGGAATATGACATTATGGGAGTTCATAAGAAGTTCGATTGCCAGACCTGAGAGTACCAGAATCGATCCTGGAACTTCTTCATCTCAAATCAGATCTCTATTAACTGCACCATGCACAGGGTTCTATCTTAATTATTATCAACAACAAAATCACCTGACTGACATAAGTAATTATTTAATTTTCAGTTCTTAATAAATTAATAAGACTAATATTTTTTAAAACTATTAGTAATATATATATATATGTAATAAATAAAGTTTGATATCTGTATTCGTTTCACAATATATGTAATATACAAATCAATATATATATATATCAAAATACAGTACAATTTATATAAATTATATTCTTTTAGAAGTACTTTCGACTATACACTTTGTAGTCTTTATCAACTATATAACGTTATATAGTTGATAAAGACTACAAAGTGTATAGTCGAAAGTACTTCTAAAAGAATATAATTTATATAAATTGTACTGTATTTTGATATATATATATATATATATATAAAGTAAGATTATTATACTGTATATTATTATAGAAGAAATGTGATTTGAAGATAGGGAAAAGTTTACTAGAAAATTTTAAAATGTTATTTTTCAAATTTTTTTTTACTGAATAAAAGTAACTGAATGTTTTACTACTCAGGACATCATAAAAACTTTGTGCTCCAAAATGAAAGGGATGAGTTTTTTTCACTAACATTGAGCCTGCCTTTCTAGCCCTATATTAAACCAATGCACATACTACTGCATATATATATATATATATATATATATATATATATATATATATATATATATATATATATATAT
>JAQFVV010015518.1:0-14326 GCA_028023455.1 Epiperipatus broadwayi
TAATAATAATAATAATAATAATAATAATAATAATAATAATAATAATGATGATGATGATGATGATGATGATGACGATGATGATGATGATGTTATTGTTATGTTGATAGGCATTTCAGTTACACTTAAAGGCAGTTAATAAGAGTGATATTCTTAAACATGTGCTTTTTTTCATCATGTAGTAGTATATAGAATAAAATAAAATTATGATAAATGACATATTTTTGATTATATGGTAAACAGTGGTTAGCGTCATACTTTGTCAATGATATAAATAGTGAATCAAGATTTTAAAAAATTTAGAATGTATTTTAAGTTCCAAGTAGATAGGATTTTTTTTTCAGGTATCCAATATAAAAGTTGTCAGGTTATTCATATCATTATTCCTCAGCTAATGGATATTTAACATTTTAGTTGGAATAATAAATAAAAAAAGAAATGTATTTATCATTATCATTTGATATTCAATTAGAATATTGAGTTGAATTTTTCCTTCACTATATATCTTTGAAAGAATATTAGAAAGAGTGTTATCATACAAAAGATTATCTAAAGACTGATTTATAATTCGATATGTATCAAATTAAGATTAAAAAAGATATAGGATAAATTCAATATTAATAAATTATGCCTAAAATATGTTTGCAATCAATATTATTTAATAATAAAAAACTAAATTACAACACTAGATTGTGCATTTACAGTTTAAGCAATTGAAAAAAAAATGGATTCATATTTAGACAAGTACATATATATATATATATATATATATATATATATATATATATATATATATATATATATATATATATATATATTAAATCGAAGATTTTCACGGGAATCAGGTATAAATGCAATATTATTCTAGTACATCCGCGTATAATTTATTGAATATATAAATATTTTAAATATATATATACATTGGTTTATATTTATATATTTTTTATAAATTACACATGGATGTACCTGGATAATATTTCTTTTATATATATGAAATAGAAACACGGAATGTTTCAAATATTATATACATTTAACAAACACTAAAATTAGATTTGACTAATTATGAATTGATTTTTAAAAAAATGAACATGTAAAAAATAAAGTTTAAAAACAATTGACAGTAAAATGTAAGTTTAGAATGGTATGATTTACATATTTAAAGAACATAAAAAATTACTAATATATTGTAACAATTAGCATTTTTAGGCAAAAGCTTTAAGATTAATAGCTCACATGAATGAACAATTGTCAGATGAACAGACTGAATTTTCAAAAGATATCTTTCTACTTCATTGTACAGAAAGGTAAAAAAATGCCTGCATTTAACAGGCTTTTAACATAAGTAATAAGTGGTTCACATGGGTAGATAATATATAAATTAATCTTCTGAAAATATCAATGATAATCCAAAAGCAACAATAAAAATGTGGTACAGAAAATGAACATGAAATTGGAATTGAAAATGGTCTAAAATAAGTTTCAATCTAACGAACATATTTAGCACATGTGAAAAGAGTAATGGATATGAACACCCTATATTATGAAAGATCATCAGTGCCTGGAATAAGAATAAATAATTTAAGATATATATAGATGATATAAAATCACTGAGGTCAGTTTAAAAAAGCATTAAAATTTACATTAGGCATGTTAAATGAGGAAACAAATGCATGTATTCTAGTCATAAATATAGCTCAAACTAAAACATTGGTGTTTGAGAAAGATCAAATAAAAAAACAACCAAATTACTAATGAAAATAGAACATATCTACAATCATGGCAGAGATTTAGAAAAATGAAAAGCATGAAACTTCAATAACAGTAGCAACTCTCTTCATACATTAGTGCCACTGAGTGCAATCCATGGTAATCAATGGATGTTAGATGATTTGTGCATCAAAATTTCTAACTAGTGCCTACTCATTCAATATCCTAAACTAGTTTGTAGCTTATAGCTTTTATCAGTAAGAAGCCTTGGACTTGAAAAAACTGCACTAGATCTTTGGATCTAATACAACCTTCTTGCAGCCATTTATCTTTTTAATTAATTAAAAAGCTATAAAACCAAATTGAAAACATGATAATGTTTTCAATCCTCTAATTTGCTTGTATAGTCATACAAATTTGAACCAAGTTTTATCCATAGATTTTGGAGTTTTTGGTTTTGCACCAACATGCTTTAGTCAGGATTGGGTATTAATCCACTAAATATCAGACAAACACCATTTCTTATAAGTACATGATTTTCTAAAACAGTAGTAAAATTTCTCTTTACAATTGTGCCATCCAAAGATGAAAGATGGTTGCTGGAAGGTTACATTACATCCAAAGTAATAATTTACTAAGGCTGTAACCTTAGAAATAAGTGTCTGAAAAATACGAAGGTAGGGACCTCTATAGGTCTTAAAAACACAAGCTTACGCTATGAAGAAAAGAGAGAATCCTTCTTTACTTCAACCTACTTTTCTTCATAGCGTAAGCTTGTGTTTTTAAGACCTATAGAGGTCCCTACCTTCGTATTTTTCAGACGCTTATTTCTAAGGTTACAGCCTTAGTAAATTATTACTTAATATAATAATGGGCGTTTAATAAAATTTATAATTACATCCAAAGATTTAGGTTCAGTACTTTCTTATACAATGCTCTACACTGATGAAAGCCATAAGTTAGATACTAATTTGGGAACATTAAAAAGTAGGCAGTAGATAGGGATTTTTGATGCAAAAACCTTCTAAACCTCCAATGATTACTGACTTGCATTGGGTGGCAGTATTGTATGGAGAGATTGCTATTGTTTTAACAGATTATATAAGCATAAGAAACGATGGTCAGGTGATGTTGTAGTATTTTGATATCAAATTAATTATCTGAATGATTGCAGATTCATTATTATATTATACAGTTATGAAATATAAAAGATAATGAAACATTCAGTTACAAGAATCTTTACATGTGGAAAAGCTTACTTTACCAAGTTTATACTAGTACAAAAGTAAATCAAATTAATTTTTTGGAAGACAGTTGTAGGTAGAAAACTAAACTGTTTGATCATTTATTATTGAATGAATAAAGATTAAATATTAAAAACTCTAACGATATTATATAACAAACAAACAATAGGAAATATATACGTGCAAATGAATATGATTCATATTTATTTGGCCTTTCTGCAAAGTGTTGGGGAAATTTGATAGAAAAAAAAGGATTAGATAATCATGGGTACTAAGCCAAAACTTTTGATGATGATGATTATGACTAACAATTAATAATATACTTGCAGATTAAGAATTACGATCAAAGTGAACACTTTGTGTTGTGTCTTACTATTCATCTAATTTTTAGATAATTTACTTCAATTTATATTTAAACTAAATCACAGCTCTCTCTTTATTTGTCCTACTTTTTATAGATGAGAATAAAACCCAAAATGCACAAATAATTAAATATATATATATAAAGAATTTTGATTTAAAATCTTTGCCTAACAAAATAATACGTCATCGGAAATGATTTTTAGTGTAAATAATTTCTGGTAAATGCTAAAAAATTCGTTAAGTTACTAAAATCACTTCTTGAAATAATATACATTTTTATTTTAATTTATATTCTATATTTTTAAAATTTTGTAATAATGTCACTTGTATAGTTCTATGCTTAGTATATTTTTTCTCCTTTTAAGTATTTATCATATATATAAATTTCATTGGATTTCTAAAATTCTTATTTTTAATATTTTTTTATTAAATTTCGCCAATCTATTCTATGTCTTAATTTTTAAAAAAATATATTATAGTCATACATAATTACATAAATGTATTTGTAATTGATAATTGCAATTAAATTATTTTTTATAACCAAAAAAAATTCATAAAATAAATTTAAATCATTTTAAATAGAAAATTGAAAACATCCTTTTTTTAAAAAAAAAAGTAAATGATAAAAAGAAAATCAATTTAAAAAAAAAAAAAAAGAACATCATAAATGCAAAAAGTCGTTTTAAAGTTATATTATTAATAATGAAAGCTTTAAGAATATATGTGCTATTTTTAAAAGATAAAGTATGCTCATTTAAATAATGATAGATGGAATATTTAAATTAAGCTTTTTTATTTTTTCTTAGAAAAGATTATCCTCAGACAGCAAACTTTGCCTTACTACAAATCTTTATTTTTACAGCATATTTCATCTCGATATTTGCATAAGTGTTTGGTTATCTGCTCTTAGCCTTGACATTTTTATTGTAACTTTAATCCTTTTGTTTAAAATTTTGATTATACTTTTTTTTTTTAAATTATGCCATACTAAAGAAAATGTAGTAAAGATTTTAAGCATGTTTTTTTTAATTAAAGCTCATAACAATAAGATGTTACATGCATAATGTTATAAAGGAAACTAAATAAAGAATGCATAAATAATTTTTTAAAAAAATTTAGAACTTGAAAGTTTTGCATAATAAAAAATCAGAAAATAAAGATATTTTTCATATTTTACATTTACTTGTTCACAATTAAAAATATTATAGAATTAACAAACCTATTTTCTATATGATCGTTTAACATCATGTGATCGCATTTACAAATGATCTTAATAAATCCAGTGCTTCAAACGATATACATAAAAAGTGGAAGTAATAAATCTCGTTTGTATTATTAATATAACTGTAACATTCTTACTTGGTATTAAGACAACATAAAATGATCATTTACATTTACACATCCCAAATCTTACAGAGATAAGCAATCCGACAAGTATTATAATCTATATAAGTACTTGAATTTATCCCTATCAATAACAGTTGAATTTTCCATTTTTATAAGTTCTATAGATATAAATGGTATTTTACCCTTGCACAGCTTTTAATAAAATAAAAGTGGTACAATGATATTGATAAAATTGAGAAGTTTTGCCATTTCTGGCCTATATATATATATATATATGATAAATAAATGACCATTTGTACTAATCTTAAATCAATTTTTATTAATTCTTTTCAATGTCTTCTTAAAAATAATAATAATTAAAAAGGCAACTATTCATAAACAACTATGGGCATTCTAACTTCAAAAGAAAAAAGGGGAGGCAGGGGGTGATGAACTACTCTAGAAATGAGTTTTGCAATGACTACACAAATCAATCAATAAATCACAAATACGTCACATATTGTTTTATTTTTCTGTTTATTCAATATTTTATAATGCTTTCTTTTAATTTCTTCAATAGAAAACTTTTTCCTGAGATATTTTAATACTATGTCTAATTATAACTCTTCAATGTATTCCATTCTGTACTATGTCTTCCCAATAGAAAGGAATGACTGCTTTTTTAGAATATCTAGAGATAATCTTGATAATGTAGATGGAATTTCCTTTTATCATGCTCAAGTTGACCATGAAACAATCTTTTAGGAATACTTCCATTATTCATTTGTTTTATATGTTTTAATATAATGGAGTGTAATTTTGCAATAATGGACTGAATAATATCATATCCAGCAAGCTGAAAGACATATGTTTTTATAATCTTATTATTGTGCTTTTAAATTTTTCACAGAGACCTTAAAAAAATTGTTTTAATGTATATTGCACTGATAGTGTCTAAGTTTCACTTTCATAAAATAAATAAGCTCTATATATAGCTAAATTAGTTATAGTAGTTATCTCCCTGTGATGAAACACACTTATTTTTTAACTTATTCAGAGTAGCATTGAAATCTATGTTGTATCTCAACATCTAAGTCCACTTTTATATTTATAAAATTACCAATGTATTTAAACTGATTTACATTCTCAAGCTGATGACCATCAAAGCTAAAAGTTGTTGAAGACTTTTCTTCTGTCACCAGTTGATAAACACTTGGATTTTTTTGAACATTTCTGATAAACCAAAGTCTTTGTATATTGCATTTAAAACATTAAAAATATACTACAAATTATGTTTTGAACTGGCAAAAATAGCATAATTATCAGTAGTCTGTAAATCCACTATTCAAGAGGAAAATGTATTGTTTTTAATCAATTCACTTTAAAAATTTCATCATCTAACTTGTAAGTATTTTGATTTTGGTTTGATCAAATTATCTATAAACAATTTTAAAGTCTAATGTCATAAAAATTGAAAATAATGGTGGAACAAATACACACCCTTATTTAACAAGAGTTTTCATTTTAAATGCCTTAATGTTATAATAGTGCTAATAAAACTTCCTCTTATTCCATCATATAGAAGCTGAATAATGTGAATAAATTTGGTGGACAACCAACTAATTTCAAACAATTCCATAGATGTGTTCTATTAATTGAATCAAATAACTTTACCAAATCAATAAAAACAATATATCAATTATTTCTTTATTCTCCAATATATTTCTTCATTTTCCTGGCAACAAAAATCATTTTTATAATACTTCTTTATTCTCTAAAAACATACTGAGTCTCTAGTAGCTATTCATCTATAACTGGAAATAACCTATTCAACAAAATTATTGAAAATATCTTTATTATAATGGATAATAATGATATTTCATGATAATTATTGCAAACCTATCTACTCTTGTTTTTTTAAAAAATAGAACAATAAAATTATCCTTAATACCAGAAGACACAATTTCATGGGACCAGATATTTCTAAAAAAAATTCCAATATTTTTGAGGGAATATATAATCATATTCCAGATATTTTATCATGACATGCAATCTTTACAGTTTACAATTACAAAGAGCTGGTTTATCTTTATTAATCTAGAAATCTTTGTCCAAATCTAAATGAGTAGATAAAATAGATGCATCATTAAAAATAATCATCTCAATACTTTTATAATTATTTAAGAAGATAATCAAAATACTTCATCTACTTATTCAAAATATCTTTTGTCATTACAAAAGAAAAGTAACATTGTTGGTAGTAATAGAATTGTGATACCATATGTAGCTTTCATTGCATCAAAGAAATACCTAAAATGTTAATCCACCAATCATTTATAAGCCTTCTTGCAAGCCATTGATATTCTGTTTTCATATCTTTATATTTATTATGAAATTCCACATTTAGTGTATGATTTTACCAATCAGAAAATGTCACTAGCTTTCTTTTAATTAAATTACTAATAATAATATCATTGTCAGAAAATGAATAATGATTCTTTTTAATAAACCTAGAATAGATTTACTTGTATCTATTAAACATTCCTTAAGAGAATTCTATGCTTAAGAACTATGACATTTCTAAAGATCCACATGAACAATTTTAGTGTTAAACAACTATTGAAATTTAGTATGTATAATAGATTTTTCTAAAGAATAAACATCAATTTTCACAGTGAATATTATTGAAACAATATATATATATATATATATATATATATATATATATATATATATATATATATATATATATATATATATATATATATATATATATATATATATATATATATTCAATGAAATTATCATTTTAATCTTAGACTGTACTCATCTATGATGATATGTCCAAAATTTTGAGTTTATATATATTCATAAACTGTGATCTGGTATTATGACTCCTAACTATAATGTAATCTATTAAATATTATTTTGAGTATGGATGCTTCCACATTTCTTATAGTGGTTTTTCTATTTAAATAGAGTATGTGTTATGCATAAATTCAATACTAACAAATCATATGTATTTACAGCAACAACACCAATATTTGCAATAACTTTTGGGTAAAGTCAACTATCTGTATCAATATATGCCTTAAAGTCTCCAAATAATGTTTTCCAACATGAATAAAAGTTTCCATTCCCCAAATTCTCTGAATCTAAGGTTATAGCATAGATACTGATAAAATGAGCACAAGCTCATTATGCAAAACAAGTTTTTATAGCATTACCATATGAGCAATTCCATTAATAGAAGATACTAAATTTGACTGTACAACAAATCTAACATCATGAATTTTCCTTTCATTGATGGATCTGCCTTTCCAAAAAATTGTAGCAATCCATTTTATTAAAATTTCTTTATCTGGAAGATAAGTTTTTGTAAGAGCACCTATATTAATCTACATTTTAACAGCTCTTTAGTTGCCAGAGTAATCTTCTTTTCTGCTTTGAATAGTGTGTATCAAGTAAAATTCATATATTCCATGTAACTATAAATAGAAAGTAAAAGATTCATAATTCCTCTTGTTTCACTACTCCTACTAATATTATAATCACTATTTTTATTATTTTTACCATTGGAAAGAGTAATCCATCTGGCTTGATAGTTTAGCCAGACTATATGAGATAGGCTATTTTTAACCACTTTCTAGGCCCTTCAGACTTCCAAAGTATAGCAAGAGGTACTTAGATAAAGCTGCCCAAACAAACACTATTTTCCAACTAAAACTCCTGTGCTTCACTGAAATCCAATTTCTAGACTATTCATTAGTGGATTGTATCATCTCAAGCAAAGGTCACAGCTAAAAACTGGCAATCTACAAAGCCCACCTTTGTCATTATTTTTTTTAAATTCTTGAGTGCTTCAGTTTACAAAAAGAGGAGATTGGAATTAGAAATGTAGTTCATGCAAATAAAGTATGGAAAGATGCTGTTGCATAAACATACAATCCCATTGTCAAGAATGGTATAAAGAAATGTCTGATGATATATGAGATTCACAATAACTGAACACTAAGTGAAGATGAAAAAGTAGGAGAGAAAAATGATTTCATGTATTAGTAACAGTACCTAGATTTTGATGAACTAATACCCTATCATATAAGACAGCAGGAGTTCATGATCAGATATTTCTTATTTACTATTTACAGATGACCTTCATATCTAAAGGTCATTCCATTATCTGCTATCTGTAAAATCTGCTGATAAACTGTAAACAGTAATAGCTTTCAAAAAGGCAGAGATTTCTAACAATTAGTGATTTTGTAGCTGAAATCAAATTTATAACAAGTAAGGAATATCTCATACATCCAACTAGTCTATCCATCTATCTGGGCTGAGTGAATTGTAATTTTTCCCAAGTTATAAGCAGGATTATAATTGCTTCAATTAATTATCCCATAGCTAATCTAAGAAGTCATCAAACTATTTTTTAAATAAAAATTAAAATCCTAAGTTAATTTTGATTAGTCATATCAGGATTGAGCACTGGCTATAAAACAAAAACTAAGTTTGTGGTTATCTTTAACTTTACACCAAATAAATGTATTTAAAAATTGAAGTATTTGAAAAAAAGATTATTTTTTGTTCTTAAATTTTACTTTGCTTAAAAGGAATTGTAACAAGCTTTGATCTCTCATTCAAATCCAATAAAATCTTGAATTATGTCAGAATTTACAATTATTTTTAAATATAGGGAATTTGAACTCAGACTTTCAAGCAACCTTCAACTATTCACACTATTTCATACTACTGATACACATGACCTCAAACATGTAGAAAAGATAAATAATCATCAATATATGTATTTGGTGCTGAACCAGCACTCATCAGTTAGTCCAGATTATCATCTCCAACACACACATATATATAATCAGTGCTCAGTTTATATTAGGATAGCAAATCTTTATACTTTAATGGACAAGCTTCAATCTACTCCAACCTCCAAGTCTTCAGCCATCCATACTATTGAAAATCTGATGAGAGAATGCCCAAATTCCATGCTGATGCCAATATTGTTGTTATGCCAATGTTAACCTCAAGTCACTCTGGTCCCTCATACCCATTTAAATACATAGAAGAGGTATGGAAGGAATGCAGGCTTAATGTGTAAGATTTGAAATACAGGCATTCCTATACCTGGAACTTAATTATAAATCTAGGGGATTTGAACTCAGACTTTCAAGCAGCCTTCAACTATTCATACTATCTCATACAACTAAAACACATGATCACACACATGTAGAAAAGATAAATAATCACCAATATACATATTTCATGGTGAACCAGCATTCATCAGTTGGTATGATAGTGTGGATAGTTGAAGGTTTTGTGAAAGTTTGAGTTCAAATGCCTATATTTACAATTAAGTTCCAGGTATAGGAATGCATGTACTTGAAATCTAACAATTATTTTTATAAAATTTAAAAACATTTTATCTTTGGTTTTAAAAATGTTGATGTTATAGCCAAATTTGCCAATGTAATATGTCCAAGACAATCTATTCATGAAAGCACAAGGAGTAAAATAACCCACTGTGTGCATGAAGATAGCAAGCACTATCCATTTTTTGATTGTCATGGTAAATAGTATTTTTTGTAATCCTTTTTTAAAATAATAATTTATTAATTTTTAAATTATTTTATATTTTTATAACTTTTTTTAAAATAAACAACTAAAATGCAAGGCATTATTTGTGGGTTATTCACCAAAAAATTGTATCAAATTGTCATTATATAATAAAAAATATCATTCATATAAAATTATCATGACAACCAAAAAGGCCAAATTGTTAATTCATAAGTTGGTCTTTTCCACAATTGACCTTTCAAAAAATTATCTCTTGGTATTGCCAATAGATTAATGAAGTCAGGCTGCTTTTTATGGTTTATTTTATTGTGGGGTATGAAGTTTGAATCTAAGGTCTTCAGGTTGGTTTCAATTCTAATAATTCAAGTACTCAAACTTCCTATGAACTTCTGAGAAATAAACCCATTCACTTCTTTCTTTCTTTGTTTAATGAATGAGTTTTTGTTGATATATATATATACATATACAAACAAAATGAATACTCCAAAGCTAAGGGTGTTTGCATCCAAATTCAATCTGTCACATCTGATATTCATATATCATATAGCATCTTGAGAAACAAATACCATTTGATTTTATTCAAGGCTTTTTTTCAAGTTATGCATAAATGACAGTACCAAGTATCAACGTGTGTGTGTGTTTATATATATATATATATATATATATATATATATATATATATATATATATATATATACTAATTAATAGAGCACTTGTAAGGATAAACACTAGAATGATAAAATTTCTAGGTGCTGTTTAAATCAATGCACAACCTTCTTTTGTCAGATTTATTTTGCAAACATAAAACAAATTTAACTTTCCTAATTTTATAAGAATGGCAAATCTTACAAATAATATTAATTAGGGTAAACTTCCAATTTCACATAGATATAAATAAAGCCTTATTTAATTGAAGTCACTGTACCCTGAAATTTTTTTATAAAAATTAATAAAATGATTTGGGAAATAGATATAAAATGTTAATAAACAAATAATGTTTGACACTATTTAACTTATTATTACATTATTTTAGCAGTGTACATCAACTAAGATGAGTGAAGATATTTTTTCATTAAAAAGTAATTTACATTTCAAATAACCAACAAGTTTAAAAGTATTTATTTTAAAATTATAATTCTTTACCAATTTAGTTTTCCTTGGGGTTATAGAATCTTTAATAACTTGGCATATTATTCCTATATTGATGGGAATTACATTTATTTTATTTGCTCTTGGGGATTTAGTAAATATAAACTAAAACCGAATTTGCTTTCTTAATCAGGAAGGAAATCTCATGCCCTTTGCATTTGTAGTTAAATATGTAAATGAGAAATATCTAAATGACAATGAAAGAAGAAACACCAACATTTATTTCATTAGTAGTTAAATATTATAATACAAAAAAAAGATATTTGCTTCATCTTATAAGAATTTAATATAAACAATAAATATTTATATCTAATTTTAATAAGTAATGAAAGAAAAAACTTATCTTAAAAATTAATCTTGCTTTATAGTTAGTCAATAATATAACAATACATTTAATAAATCCAAAATAATTAAAAATATATATCACACAAAGCAGCACATGATACATCTGTATTACAAGTAATAATTCATCAAATTTAGTTTACAGCTTCACCAATTATTTATTAACTGAAACACAGGCTTGTTATATACCTGTGGCTATTAATATATACAACTATTTATTGTAAATGTGATAATTCAATAAATATTTTGAGGCAGTGCTGCATCCAAGTCCTCTAAAAATGACTTCGTATTTGAGCCCATGTATCATTTGTTCAAACAAATATCTTGGATTCAAAACATTTGGGTGGTTAAGCATTAGCTTATTAGTTTGAATATTATTTTTTAAAACAAAACAAATGTATCTGTTAGATGAATGGATACGAATTCAGTATTCTTCATTAATGAAGGCTAATATCCAGAAACTATTCAGATGCTAAGTAAATAAATTACGTAAATATTGGTAATAATAATTCAAAAATAATTTATCTATTCTTATTTTCATTAAACTGAGAATTAATTATACTTGACAGGTAATATATTTTAGCATTTCTATTATAAATACAATTGTTTGTATATTTACACACACATCTGTAAAAGTATCAATTTAAATTTTATAGAAAGAGATCTATATTTTTCAAAATTCTCTGCATGTTGTTAATCTTTGATTACAAAAAAGATTATTAAATCTATGAATTTTTGCCAAATTATTTTTAGAGCTTGTGTTAACTTTAACAGCATCTGTTAATAAAAAATAATTTTAAAAATTTGATTTTAAAACAAATTTTCATTTCAAATAAAATTTATGTTTAGCTTTAATATAGTTATATTTGCAACATTATTACAATATGACTAAATTTCCTGAACAAATTGTCATTAATTATAATAAAATTCATTACAACAACTCAAAACAAACATAAAAATTAATTAAACAATATTTGCTTTTTATTTTAATATATATATATATATATATTTGTGTTATATTTTGGAAAAATATTGCTTTAGTAACTAATTTGTATAAGTTATAAAGCTAGGATTTGTGACTCCAGAAAAAAATAGAAAAGAATAGAAACTTAGATATTGTAAGTTTAAAAGCAAAGAAAAACGATTGTATGTTATATTTTGTAACCAACATTGCTTTAGTAACTGTAATTTGTATAAGTTATAAAGCTAAGATTTGTGACTCCAGAAAAAAAAATAGAAAACAATAAGCTATTGTAAGTTTAAAAGCAATGAAAAAAAGATAGCTGATAGATAAAAAATGTGAATAATAATGCAGGAAAGGCCTAATGAATTTAAATATAAAAACAGCTATTATTGTTTAAATTAGAACATTAAGCTATTTCAAACTAATCAAACAAAATAATAAATATTTGAAGGACTAATTGCAGAGGAAAGGAATAGGCATGTAAGCAATTAAATGTTTGATGATAATTCGAGAAAAGATGCATTGCTGGGGGAAGGGGGTAGCTTAATGTAAATAGCTATTACCTTTAATAATAATTAATACTAATATTAAACTGTGAAAAGATATAAATAGTGTACGCTTAAAAGAGCAGATGTTTTTTTTTATGCTTGGTGTGATGCTGTTGTTGTGGTTACAACATGGGACATCAGGAGAAAGGACTCAGAAAAAAAGCTGTTGGAAAAGTTGCAGCAACTTTTCTTCTACAAAGGATGTCATCCCAGAGACAGACTCTATAGGTGCCAACAACTGGATAGGGAACTTAATCAGACCACAGTGGTCTTATTATTATTTGTGTATTCCTGATAAGGCCTCATGAGAACTGTGCAGAATCACACTGTGAGTAAAAACCATTTCTTAGTTATTTATTCAGGTCTAAGAATAGTGAAAATAGTAGTTAGTGTTTAACTGTAACAGTATTAGCATTTAGTGGAAAATACTCCTCCAATTCAAGGACTGATTTGATCACAGTAGTGAATGAAGAACTTTAGGCAGATGTATAAATGGGAACAACTGCCATGTGGGCAGTTGTTAATAGTCCTCAGAATTACTGAAGGAGAAATTGAATATAATGTGTTATGTATATAAATAAATATATTTTCATCTTTATTTTGATGTTTTACTTTAAAACTTATATTCTATAATTTTTGTTATTTTGTTGGCATTCAGCTTCATAGTTGAATACACAGCAATTTGAAACAAATACATGGCATGACTATTTTTTTTTTCAGAATTTAGCAATAATACAATCATGTAGTAGTCGTATTTTTAGTAATAATTGTTATTAATTATGGGTTAAATCATATTGCATATATTAAATATATTGTTCAAATTGCCATTTACATTAGAGAAGGAATACTAACAAATAATCACCCAATTAATGAAAATATTCTAGTTTTTAAAAAAATATCTGCAATCATTTTTATAATTTTTTTAAGTAATATATAATTTTTTTTTCTCTTCTACATGTTTAAAATAATTCTAAGTATATGTCTAATAAGCAGTACAATCACTCCCACATCTGAGTTAGAACTTAGTTTGGACAAGCCTAAAATTATTTCAGTTTTGTTCTCACCATCTAATATTAATAAGTAAATAGATATTTAGTTAT
>JAQFVV010015519.1:0-14310 GCA_028023455.1 Epiperipatus broadwayi
TTTTCAGTAGTATGGATGACTGAAGAAGTTGGAGAATGGAGTTAATTCAAACCTGTCTATTAAAGTGTAAAGATTTGCTATCTTAATATAAACTGAGCACTGATTATATATGTGTGTGTGGAAATAGATGATTTGGACTAACTGATGAGTATTGTATATATGTATGAGAGATGATAATTCGGACCAACTGACATGTGTTGTCATGTGTATCAGTAATACAAGAAAGTGTGGATGGTTGAAGGAAGTAGCTTGAAAGTTTGAGAGTTCAAATCCCCTATATTTATAGGTAAATGTTAAAAAATTAATGTTCAATGCATTTTCTCAAAAGAAGAAAAAAAGATTGATATTGATGAGTTATGAAAAATTAATAACTATAAATACCTTCATCTGTCAAATTATCATTACAGATGAAAACATAATGGATCAAATTAATCATATAATTAAACTAAGTTTGAGTGCTTCTGGTAAAATAACTTAATACTGAAAGGAAATATGCTGTGTTTTGAAAAGTTTTTTCCAGTTCTTACTTATGATTTGGGACTTTGCACTCTTTAGCAGAGAAAGAAATATAGAGACTTCAGACCACTTATTCAAGTATGTTATGGAATGATGTATGTTAGAAATAACAAGAAGAGATCAGAAGTGAGATACATGAGTGAAAGCACAATCAGATGTTATTAACAGGGGCTGAAGTGAAATTAGACTGGACATATTGCTGTGAACAGATGCTAATAGATGGACAGTTGAAATCTTAAACAGGATTCCAAGATATTCTAGAAGACATTACAGAAAGAGACCACTCTGGGATAGATGAATAAAATAAAGAAGTGTTCTGGAATTCTTTGGATAAGAGAGGTCAAAGATAAAAAGAAACTGAATTAACTTGGAGAGATCTTCATTCTGCCATAGATCAATAATGATTGGAAATAATAATGTTGATGATGATGAATTGGAAATTATATTATGGAAGAAATAGAAGTACAACGTTTTTAATAATAGATATAATGTATCTTTAACTAAGTAGTATATTTTTAAATCAAATATATGTTTATAAATATTGCAGAATTATATTTTTTTTTCATATGTCATAGCATCGGCCGGGACGCGAACCCACACCCGTCTGCAACCAACTACTTGCTTGCAAGGCGGGTGCAATGACCTCTCGGCTAAGATGAGTATGTTTTCTTAGCTTATTATTGTATGTTTTACTAATTTCTTTTACATATATACCATTTAATAAAAGAGATTTTTATTTTAAAATGGGTTAATGAATCTTTTTTTTTTGTTATCTGAGATATCATATTTTATATAAGTTTAGTTAGGCATATGTAATGTTTACTTCGAGTTGATGAATCTTCCAGATTTAAATACTTATCAAATTATGAATGATATTAATAGGGATTATCTAAAAATTCTGAATTAATGTTAATATAGGCATTTATTTACAAGAATATATAAGAGTAAATAATCTTATATATTATTTTCTAAAATGTTTTTTTTTTTATAATCTAAAAAATTTCATAACATAAATAATAATTGTTAAATTTAAACCAACATCTAAGTTACACATACTTAAAATGTTATCTTTTTATTAAGAGGTTATGCTTAAAGCATAACAATACAGAAGATATTTTTCAATAATAGTTATTCATATTATTTTTTAAATTTCACATCAATAAGTTTGATAGCATTCACCAAATAAAACTCTTTATATTCTGAAATATATACTTTGCATGGATTTCAACTCAGGTTGCAATTATGACATAGGTTGGCACTGCGTCATGTGACCTTTCAACATATCTAATATTATATTTCACTTAATTTTGTATTTTTTTTCTTTTTATTTGTTAATTCAAAATATAATTTGTCTTGTCACTAAGGATTCTTATACTTTGATCTCTTTCTTGAAATCTATTTCCTATAGAACTGAAAAGATTCCATTTACTATTATCCCTAAAAAACAACTGTCATATTATTGAAATATTGATGAGAAATAATAAGTAGTGTGCATATATATATACAAATATTATTTATAACAACTCAGATCTGTCCCTTTTCTGATTTTTTTCTGCATAGCCCCTTACCTATATATAAAGCTGAAAAACTTTTAATATCTTTTAACTGCGAAAATATTCGTATCTACATATACACACACAAGTATTTTCTCAGTTTATTTAAGCTTTTTAAAAAATGACTTCAGATTGCTGAAAATAGGACTTTTTGAGAGAAATGGTAGCATTCTAAGATCTACAATGCCTATATTCTGGGTTTGCACGCGGCTAAAACTTTAAAAAAATAAACAAGTTTGCGGTTTTTATTTTAGATAACTAATTCATAACTAACTCAATTAATTGTCTAATATTGGTCAGGAAATAGATATTAGCTCTCGACGAAAAGCACTCAAATTAATTACCATCTGGCAATAGGTAAATCTGATGTGTACTATCCTCGTTTTTATTCTTACTCTATTAAGCGTTATTGAAAAGCTCTTTCCTCAGCATTGGGTTAACGGTTGTTTTGCCTTATTTTACGGTCTAAAATGTTTATAATTTTATCGGATTAATATCAGATTGTAAAGCAACAGATTGGGCTTAAATTTTCTAGCATATTCGGTAGTTTACAAAAATTAGAAATAAATTAGCGATATTTAATAAAGTATTAAAAAAGGAATACTTCTGAAGTATAATTATCTCAAAATGCAGTAAATTCTTTTACTTAATTCTTAAAATTCTTAATTCTTGAACTGTTAATAATATTTCAGTATCTGAAAACGATAAGGCATAAACAAAGTGTATAAAACAAAAATATTTTTAGTTCCTGAATTTAACAATTGAATCTTAGTAAGATGAAAAGCAAAAAACGTAAATGTAATTCTGATAATAATGTAAACATTTTTTTAAAAAAATTGAAGTTAGTAATAAATGATATTGCAATATTATGTAGTTAAAAGGTTTATTCATGGTTTTGATATAAAATAAAGATGGTCAATAATTTGTGTTATGAGATTTATAAGCAATAAAATACTATCACTAATGATGACTAGAGAGTTCTCAGCTTTGCACTTGAAATCTAAATGAGGATAACTTACCTCATTATGTAACTTAATTCAGTAGAATGATAGACTCAAGAACTGAAAATTTATTGGTCAAAACTTAAGGTGTCATTTCTGGTGATTCTTTGAGAGTTGGGAATGATGTTAGTTTATTTGTATTTACATATTGGACTTTTTCCATCATTTGTTGAATTATTTTTTTTCTCATAAAACTACATTCAACTATTAATAATGTATCGCAGTGGCCATGCAAGCAAGTACTTGGTTGCAGACGGTTGTGGGTTCGCGTCCCGGCCGACGCCATGACATATGAAAAAAAAAAAACTATTAATAATAGCACTCAGCATAGTATGGAACATATTTTGAGTGGTCATTGGCTTGACCAATGGTAGCTGATATGAGAATTGAACTGATCTATAAGCTTGTGAATCCTGAGCTTAAGGTGTTAATCTAACCAACTAAACTAGACAACGGCTAGTAGAAATGTATATAATTATTTATGATATCCACATTGTTTCTTCTATATTTTTTAGGAATAAGGATAATAACAATGACAAATAATCTCATAAGTTACCTTAATGGGATAATCCGTGGTAGTCTAACTTTGCCTTTATGAAAAAAATGGAGAATTAAGATCTTTATAGCAATTCAAAACAAAACAACACTCTCCATATAGTAGTGCCATCTTGTGCTAACAAGAGCAATCAATGGATGCCAGAAGGCTTGTGCATAAAATCCCTATCTAGTGCCTACTCATCCAATATCCCCAGACTAGTTTCTGGCTTGTGGCCTTCATCTGTTACTTTTGACAGAATAACCCTAACAAGTTAATGCCTTATCTTCAACTTAGTATTCATAAATATATAAATCATTGATTCAACTTCATACTATATGTCACTAGTTAACTCAGGAACTCTACAGACATAAAATGAAAAATGTGGATGATTTAGTCTGCAAGTTATGTAAGGAAGGCATGGAAAATATTAGACATCTACTAATTAAATGTAAATGCTTACAAGCAGAAAGTGTACAAATAGTGAAGTTGTGGAAGAATAAATATAAACAAAGTGATTACACCTGGGTCTCATTTTATGCAGTAGATAGGTTCCACAGAAAACCCGCATTAAAAAAAATTGCACAAAAATAGACTTAATTTACCTTGAAAAATGAAGGATAGGGGTTGTAATTTTCAGAATTCGCATAAAAGCAAAGCAAGAAAAAAAAAATACTTTAAAATTCGCCTTAAAAAAATAAGCAAATAAAGTATGACTAATAAAAAATTTCAAATATTTGAAAAATATTAATACAAGACAAACTTTTTTTACTTTTTTTATTACTACAGTATTTAATTTTACATTTTTCATACATATTTTAATCATTACCACTAGTGTTCGTTTGTAAACTGGTAAAAAATCAGATTCAATGTGGTGTAATGTGATGTATTGTGGCTTCTCCTTAAACGAAGTCAAGAATCTCTCAGCAATTATGCACAGAGAAACCTGTTAAGCCACTTTATTTTTATTCATGATGTGATGTACAACTAGCGCCATTTTCAGTCTTGTGCTGTGTTAATAGTTCTCTATATTAAAAAAATAAGATCTCAATCAAAACATTATCATTAGAAAGATTATTTTCAGTTTATAAAATCTTCATTTCTTATTTTAAAAATCTAAAAGATTATTTATTTCTGTTATATATAACATAATACATTTTAAAAGTTTAAATTTTTTGAATATTTATTGCGATATTTTTATATGTAAGTATACATCTATTATTATTATTTACTCATTAGTATGAATAGGTTATTTACATAGAAGCTAAGTTCTAAATACAGCTTTAGGCCATATTCACTTTAGCTGCTAAGTAACATTATATTTTTGAAAAAAAAAAAGTATTTCAAGTGAAAATAAGTTATTAATAATTTAAATTTCTTGATATCTAATAAATATAGTGAAATATGAAAGATATTAAGAAAAAATATGAATCGCATAACTTCAAAATCGCATTAAAATAATCGGCATAAAATGAGACCCAGGTGTATACAGAAAGTGGATTCTTGTTTTTTATGCTGGATTTGGAAAAGAAAAAGAAGATCTAGATATAAAGGTTATAAAGTGGATAAAAATGATGTTGTAGGGATGGAGCACAATGGAGGAGATTATGGAAAAACTTATGGTAGAAAGAGAAGGTAAGTGGCTAACAGGTTTCTCTGAACATAATGGGTGAGAGATTCCTGATTTCAATAAAGGAGAAGCCATAGTGCAACACATTGCATCAGTTATAAAATAGAAAAAATGACTTGAAATATTGTTTTACCTAATAATCTGTATATTGACAGCTGAATTTATGTCAAAAGTATAAATAAAGTTTCTGAAAACATTTAAAAATTTGTCTAGATGATGGAAATAGTAACTTTATAGCAACTATCTAATAGCAGTAATAGCAACAGCAGCTTCAGTAGCAGTAGTAGTGGTGGTAGTGTTATGTTTATTCCTAATAGTAAGAATAATAGTAGATTAATGCATATGTTTTACAACATAAATTCAGATAACTTTACTTCAACAATAATAAAATGTGATTATGTGTTGATATCAAGTGAGTACCATCTCAAATGTCACATGATTAAGTTTGTATATAATAATGGATAAGACTAAATTATTACTTTGTAAATGTAATTTAGCAAGATACAGTGCTTTAAGTATTTTGTATGGCAACTGTTACTATTGGATGAAATACTGCAGCTCCAGCAGGAATGTTTTATAAATTCAGTGTTGAATCTAATTGATTCTTTAATTCATAACCAGAACAAAACAGTCTTGGTAATTCCTCATATAGTAATACCAGTAAGAGCATATTTTACAAGTTCCTCATTTATTTTGAATTATATTGCATGAAGATTTTACTTAAAATTTTGTAAAATTTATTATGTTTTGTTTCTAAATGTCATTACAACCTATAGAAAAATCTAGACTTAAACTTCAGAAGTGGATCACACTAGTATTCAATTCTTCCTTACTGAAGGTCTTTCATTAACTTTGGCCTTGGTTATCTTTTTATCCAAGTATTTCAGCAATTAACTCATAGATTACTCTCAGCAAAAGCCGGTTGACTATTTTGTTGCTTCACTATTATACTGTTCTGAAGTTCCTTAAAAATAATGAATTTTTTTACTGTTTTTTTTTTTAATTTAATTAATTTCAAAGCCAATTTGCTCTTTAAGAAATCATTTAATTCATATTATTGATTCTTATAATTAATACTTTCTTTATATCTAATATAAAAAAGATGTGGCTTTACTACTCAGTCATTCATAAAAGGTTTGAGCATCAGATCTTTGACCATCAGAATCGATCCATAAAACCTCCTGATCACAAGTCAGATGCTTTATCAATAGTTCCAAACAATGTGGAATACATAAAGTTTATATATATATATATATATATATATATATATATATATATATATATATATATATATATATATATCATCATTATCAACCATTATCAATCCACTGCAGGATGAAAGTCTCTCCAAGTTTAATCCATCTTCTCCGATCTTCAGTTTCTCTTCTCCACATCACCCCTGCACACTTTCTTATTTCATCCATCCATCTCACATGTGGTCTCTTTCTGGGTCTTTTACAATCTCTTAGAATCCGGTTTAAAATTTCAATTGTCCATCTATTATCATCTCTTCTAGCAATATGTCCAATATATATATATACACACCTTATACATCTCTATACTGAGTTAATCTCTTTATTTAATGTAAATACAATATAATTTGTAATTAAATGTTTGTGCAATAATCATGTATTTATATATTAGAATTCTTAATAAAATTTAAGCTTTAAAATATCTCATATAATATATCAATAAAATAATAGTTTATTGCTTGGGAATTTCTAAAAAAATTTAACTACTGGAAGGAATGGGTAGGGAGCTTTAATCCATGAACTTTAAATTGTAGATCTTTTTATTTTTTACTACATTAACTTATTAACAGTTCTGACAGTTTTCATGACTTTACTTTTAAAACTAGTGTGTAAGTCTGCCACTTTAAATCACTTTTCCATGGCTGCCTTAACTAATATTATTATGATGTAATTTTTGAAATATTAAAACTTCAAACTAAAGAATATTGATTTATTAATTCAAGAAAAATCTGAAGAGGTCAGTATTTTTTAGACAATCAGAAATTATCATTGCATATTTAGTTTATTGTCAATGATGAGTTGGCTAGGTATACCACTGTATTATTTATTGGTGGAATATTAATTATTTAAATTAGGTATTTATATATTCTATTTATATTTACATATTCTATTTATTCAGTAGTTGGATGCTATTTTCTTTTTTATTGATGAAGAAAAGGATAATATAGAATATTATTATAATTGTATAATAATTGTTAAGACCAAAAAAATACACATTATATACTTTGATTTTATTCATATATATTTCATTTCTAAAAATAGAAAGTAATAAATTTGACTATAATGTTAATAAAGAAAAATATGGCAGTAAGGTGACCACATCTTTTGACCCTGATTACTTACCATTTTATCTGTCATTACCATGCTATGTTGGCTCTTTTGAAATATTCTAAAAACTACAACAAAATTTTAATATTTTAAAGCACAATTTGACAGATATTTATATATTTACTTTTATGAATTCATATTTTAACAATAAATTTCAATCAAAAAAGATTTTATTGATTTTTTAAAGATTCTTGTCAAATGATATAAATAATTGTTGTTCTCTTTACAAACTCATTTTTCATTATTTTCAGAGTTCAACTATAATTTTTTTAGATTGTTTTTCATTTGCAAACTTGAATTTGTGAGAAATTAAGAACAATTTATTGGCTTTTAGTATAGATTAAATATTCTATATTGAAATCAAATGTTGAATATTGACAAAAACTGCCAGCAAGGATAGCAATAGAAAATTTCAATCTGTTAATGAGTTAATTTATAATGGATTTTAAAATTATCCAATTGTAGTATACATGGTCAAAGATATTGAAAATCAGGTGTCAACACTTTATCTTTCTCATTTAGATGTTAAGATAATAGCAATAACTTTTTTGACAATATAATATTTTTCCAGAATCTATATAATATTCAAATTGTTATAAATATCCTGAATAGTTTTCAAAGAGAAACAGAATCCTCTACACAATTGTTAAAATCTGCAGCTTGGCAATTAGCTACAGATGGTAAGATACCATCTGAATACCAGGCATCTCCATCATTGTTTTTAAGAACCCTAGTTTATATGTCAAAAATAACTATGAATCAATACTTAAACAAGATAATAATTAATATAATCAATAAAAAAAATTAAATCCTCATTAATTTAGCTTTATGAAATTACTAAAACAAGAATTTTTAATGCCATTGCTTCAGGAATCTTAGATTATTATGCATCATGGATGAGTGTTTTCAATATGACAATAAGTAAATTGAATCAGGTAGCAAATAACTATATTTGGGTAGATCTTCATACCCATTGGCAGTTTTAATAGTACAATTACCAATTAGTCATGGAGGCTTTAATCTTATTGGTCCAAAATTATATGTTCTATATATAATAGTATAAACATAAATTAATATAATACAAGACAAAAGTTTTAGTCCACCATTACCAGATACTAATTTCATTAATAAAATTTGAAAAATATCAGAAGATCATTTTATGGTGTTTGACTTATAACATATAAAGACTTGCAGGATGACTTCAGTTTAAATAGCTTGATTAACATTAAATACAATGATTTAAAAAACTAATAAATAATGTTTAGTACATTTGGACAAAAGTATTAGTGATTAAGGTTATCAAGAACTTTTCAAAATATATGCTCCACTAACATATATCAAATTCTGCTTCAACTTTTTAAATGGCTTCCTACCAAAGAAGGTTCATTTAAATGGTTGACTAAAAATGAATTTAGGGCCTTCAAGTATTTTTTTTATAACATGAAAGAAGAAACCTTCTTTTACTAAACTCTTAGAATCAAAATTATTTCATGTTCCATACATAAATTTAAAAAGGGAAATAACAAACAATATTAAAAGATTTAATCCACATGATGCCATGGTTTTGCTACATGCTCTGAAAACTACATGAATAATAAGGTATGAAATGATTTTTGATAATAAAAAATATAATTAGTTTTAAAAAAACTTGAAAATGATTGGAATTGTATCAGATACACTCCCAAAAAATAATGGAAAAAATTTGGTCAAGCATTGGTCTGTCTACATGTAAATTATGAAAATTATATAAAAATCAAAAAAGTATTATTTAATTAAAGAAAAAACTTATAAAATAATATATAAATAAATGTGAAAATCTGTAATTTAAAATTTATATGTATATAATTATTGTAAAAATTAAATACTGCCTAATGCTATACTAGTAATTATAAATAAATATTCATATAACATTACAATACTAGGCAAAAAAAAAACTACATTTTAATAAAATTCTTCCACAACCCTGGTTTTATCCATTAACAAATAGACCTTCTCAAGTGAAATTCAACTAAACATATCACATATATATACAAGACAAAATAACCTTCTTATGTTAAAGGAAATTGGGTTTTGAAATGAATGATAGAAAGGCTGTTTTGTTTTGTAAATATATGTGGAGTGTTTAGTTGAGTTTCATTTGAAAATGACTATTTGTTAATAGATGGTTGTGGAATAATTTTAGTAAAAAAAAAATATTTTTTGGGCTAGTATTGTTATGTTATATGAATTTCTATTTTATTGTAAAAATGTATATAATTTTTGTTTTTTGTTAATAAAGATTTTACCTTAAATAAAAAATTATCAAGTTGTTTTTTAGTTAGAAGTTCATATTAATTTTGAGCATAAGAAGTAACACAGTTGTAGATGCAATCCATGGCTTTTCAATTGTATATCCAGCCATTCTAGCACTGCAGTAAACCATGCAAAGATATGAAATATATTAAAACATTAAAAATAAAATTGTTTTGTTTTAAATTGTTGTATTAATATCTAACATTTTGTATAATGCTTAATATTTTGTTTATGTGCTTGTGTGTCTCTTTATACGTTTTTATAATAATACACTGTAAATGAAAAGCTACAGTGGATGTAAAAATATTTGTTATAGTCTTTTTTAATGTATAAGTAAGCAAATAAATAAAAACATATATAGACCTAATTATATCATTGTTTTTATTAGTTAAGATTACCCAGAATTATTATTTAATGTTGTTTTTGAGATGTTTGTGTTCCTATGAAAATATTGTTTGCTTAATATTGTTAATTAAAAGCATAAAATTGTTCTAGTAATGTCAAACACATTGTCTTTGTTACTTATTTAAATATATAATATTTCAATCGTTATTATATATCTTTTCTTAATAAAGTATGTGTACATTTTGAACCTTGTTAATTTTTACTTTAAATTATAAAAAATGCTTTTAGGAATGTATATGTCTGTTATAAAATATTATAAAAATGTGATTTATTATATTTCAGAGTTGTATTTACACCATTTTTGCTTGTGATAATGGTTTTGCAACAGGAGGCAAAGATGGGATGGTCAAGCTGTGGGATTCAGATTTCCGTCTTGTTGTTCCCATTAGTATGAGTGAAATACCAAATGGATATAGAGGTGAGATAAATACTTATTGTTTTTTGATGTATCAAGGCTTCTCCTTAAAAAAAATAGAAATTTCTGTGGATAGTTCATATGATCTTAAATTCTGCTATCCAATTTACAACATTTATAGCTGCCTAGTTGGATGCAGTGATAGAGTGCATTTGTAAACTAAAGATTTAGGGATCACATATTATGAATCATTTAATTTCCTAGACAATCATCTATTCAATTATTTATATAATATTCCTTATAAATAAGAACACTTGGGTTCCTCTATTGTTTTATGGTTTAAGATATAAATTATTATATAAGCCGCTCTTATTTATAAAATCGTGTTAGGTACACAACTCAATACTTTTATTAATAATTTACTAAATTTTCCAACAAATTATTAAATTTTCTTCTAATTAATTCTTCAATTTGATGTATTCCTATTATCATTATCAATTTCACTTGTTAAAAAGTTTTTATTAGCTTTTCAAAAAACAAAAGGCAAATAATAATAGTTTAATAATTAATAACACTTCTGAATAATAAGAATGCTTACGACATACGTATATAGTAAATTAAAAAGCACAAATATTATGAAAATATTCTTATGCTTATTGCGATCTGAAATTAAATAGAAAATATTCAAATCATGTTCCCAGTCAGTATGAAATGCCAGCAACCACTCTGCAAATAATTATAAAATCTGATCTCAAACAGTGATGCGATGTGCTGCACTGTGGCTTCTCCTTTTTCAGAGTCAGAAATCTCTCAAACACTATGCCCAAAGAAACCTGTTAACCATTTTATCTTCTATTTCCATTCCTCACCCTAAGTTTTCCCATATTCTTCTTATCCTGCTCCATCCCATTTCCACAACATAATCTTTGACAACTCCATAGCCTTTATATCTAAATTCCCCTTATCTTTTTTCAAACCCAGCATAAAAACCAACAACCACGATCTGTATAATCACTTTGTTTATATTTATTCTTCCACAACTTCATTATTTGTTCCCTTTTTGCTTTCAGGCACTTATATTCAATTAGCAGATGCCTAATATTTTCTATGCTTTCTTTACATAACTTGCAGAGAAAATCATCCACATTATTCCATTTGTGTATATATTTCTTTGTTGCTAAAGATCCTGTTCAAGCCTTAAACAATAAACTACTTCCCTTGCTATTATCATAAATTAACTCACATCCAATATTCCATTTACTTCTATATATTTTTTAAGTCTTTTTACTCTTCACACTAGTTCTCCATCTCTCCAACTTACTATTCTTTTTAATGCATATATTCTTCTATCCCATTCCTTACCACTAAAACCCTCAACAATTTTTCTAACACAATCTTCCCACCTTTTGTATATTTATACTGACATAAATTCTTTATCCAAATCTTCTGCATACTGTACTACCTTTCTCACCCATCCTGTGGCTTTCTCTTTACTCATAACCCAGTTAAATACTATTTTGGCTATTCTGTTATTATCCATAAACTGCAATCTGCTGAAAAATTTATTTTGTTTTTTGCATCCCTCATGTAAAAACTTGACCATTCCATTTTTCTTTGAATTGTCTCCTTTTGCTGTCCATACATCTGCATCTAATGCATGTCTTCCTATTTCTCTTTGCACTTTCTCTAAGTTATCTAATATCCATAAACATCACATGATCACCATTTCTTATACTTGCTCATAACTGTTATTAAAACAGGCAAAACTCTTCATACAGTGGTGCCAGTCAGTGCAAGCTAGAGTAATCAATGGATGTCAGAAGGCTTATGCATACTACTGCCACTCCCTTTCATACAATTCTAGCTAAATCATACTTATTATATGAAAACTGTTAATTTCTTTATCAATCCCTTTCTTTTCTTTTCTTCATTTATCAATTTTTTTCTCCCATTCATCCAAACAATTTCTCTGATTACTTAAAATGATTTCCAAATAGTTATATCTATTCACAACTATTAACTTTATATCCTCCAATACAAATTTGTTGTCTTCTCTTTCCACAGTATAATAATCATTACTTTTGATTTTTCCTCACTAAATTTAATGCCTATCTCTTTACCCACCCTTGTGCATGTCCTCAGCATAACTTCCATATATATTCCTTTCTTTCTGTGCACAAGAAGACATCATCCACAAATAAGAGACCCATTAATGTATATATTTCCTTGCCACCAATAACCAATGGTATCTCTACTCCTCTTTCTAGTCTTTCTGTTGCTTTCTCCATTTATCTCAAATGCAACAAAAACAAAATAGGTGACATAGGGCATCCTTGCTTTAGTTTCACCTCATTTTTAACTTTAACTGATTCTATATTTCCTAATTGATATGTATAGTAATTATTTTCATGTAATGTCTTAATAATATCTGCTAAAGCTCCATCTATTCCCAAATTTACTAAACTTACCCATAATCTATTTCTATTTACTCTATCATAAGCCTTCTCTATATCTATAAAAACCATATATAACTATCAATTTATATTTATATTCGTATCTACAAGCTGTGTAATTATAAATGAACTATCTCCTATATGCCTATATGATCAAAAACCTTCCCTGCATTTCTCTCACTATATTAATTTTTTCATCCATTTTGTGACCCTTCCAACCACCATATGTGAAAAATGTATATAACACTGACATTACTGCTATCAGTCCATAATTGCTTAACTTTCTAAGATCCTTACTCTTTCCTCTAAATCGTAGCCTTACTCTTGTATTTAGCCAACTACCCAGAAAATCTCTCCTCTGAGCCATCTTATCAAAACATGATAATAGTTTTAATTTTACCCTATGTCCTAAATTTATTACCATCTCTGCAACTCATCCATCCAAACTTCTTGCCTTTCCACTTTTCAATTTCTTCCCTGCCTCATTCAGTTCATTTTCTGTAAACCTAATATTTCCATTACTATATGCTTTCATGTTTGTTATCACTCTGTTATTCACGTCTAAAATCTTTTCTATATCCATTACATACTTATTTAAGATTGTCTCTAACTCTTCTCTAAAGGTACATTCTATTCCCTCATTATCTAATAATACTATTTTCTCCCTCTACATTCCTTCTTTTAATGTACTTCCAAAAAAATTTTACTCTCATCTCTTCCACTGTCATTACTATCCTCCAACAATTTACTATTCAATTTCATTCTCTCTATATAATTATCTATTTTAGCCAACTTCTGTTTTTAAATACTTTTCCCATTTAACATTAACATCTTTTTCACTTTCTTTGTTCTTAATAGCACACTTATATTCTCTGCATGCTTTTTTCCCTCTCTTTTACACTTTTAATAACTCTCACTTTCCTATTACTTCTTTTCTTCTGAATATTCACACCTAAAACTCTATTTGCCACTTTTTCTACTTCACCACATTAGCCCTTATATTCATCCCCAACCAATTCTTCCATGATTTTTTCAACTTTTATTTTATATTTTTCTAACTTCTCTATCCACATCTTTCATTATCCTTTCTACTTTTATTATTATTTTCCATCATATTACTAACCATTTCTATTATAAAAAATTATGATCACTATTACATACTTTCTCTTCATTATCAAACACTTTAATTTTCCATACTTTATTCATTCCC
>JAQFVV010015520.1:0-14298 GCA_028023455.1 Epiperipatus broadwayi
AATAATAGCAGCAACAACAATAACAGTAATAGTAATAATAATAATAACAACAACAACAATAATAAACAAAATCAACAGTCAATCTTGTGACTGGATTTGAAAGTGGTCTCCTATAGACCAGGCTAATTATTTAGCCACTGCCAAACTTAGGGCAGCAATACAATACATTAATTTGGATGCACAGACATAAGTGCTAATTCATCAGAATATATCAATTACAAAAAATAATGCTGAGATACTAAAACATCCTGACCATCATCCTCCATTAAACTACTGTCAATGCTCTGGCCACTTAGTACCATTAAGGTATTGGCCATCTATAAACTTAATTTCTAATTAATAATAAAATAAAATTTAATATAGTGCATGAACTTTAAAGGATATACCTTTACACCAATCCAGAATCATCTGAATGTCCAAAAACACTAAATATAAACCCCTTTTATATAACAGACCATTATGCATGAAATCCAGCTCAGTGAGCAAAACTTTTACTGTTTGTGACAAGAGATATAATCAAACACTAATATTTTAAAACTTTTTTAGGATTGAATAAATTCACTGGAATAACTTTAACAACGAAATATCAATTTATTAATAACGATTAATTTAAAATGAAATTAAGGTTGGTAGCATATAGCTATAAATATAAATTAAGCATTCTGATTTTGATTAAAATACAAAAATATCCACTATTACATTGTAATTTACATATATCATTATGTTTACATAAAACATACCTATATATCCATATGCATAGCCTTAAGATATATTACATACCTGTATAATATAAAATGAACTTATATGAATTTCCATAAACCTATAAATAAAATTCATTTTTATAATAAATAATAATTAATTTAACAATTCTCAGAGATTTCTAGATGTTTACATGACACTTCTAGATGTTTACATGACGCATACCTTTATAAATAAGCACATATATGCTGTATAAAACATTCTATTCATTTTTAATAATACATAAATGATTAATTTAACATATATGTGTGTTTACATTCAAATATGTGTACACACTGACATTTATATACCTATGATATTTAATTTGTCAAAAATAATAAACTTATTAAAAATATATTTTTACAAGTCAATTAATTCAAGATTGAAAAAATATATAAAATGGACATGTATGGGTGTATATAAAAATGTAGATAATCCTACTTAAAGTTAGTAATTAGTCTTTTATTTTTTATGGTAAGTAAAAGTTTTTTTTTTTAAAAAAAAAAAAAAAAACTTGTCATTTGGGAAGTTCATTTAAAATTCAGGCTCTCGTGGCCTTATTTTCAATATTTTACAAAAAGATCATCAGAGTTTTCCCCTCTCTCTTTTTTATGAACAATAATGGGAACAAATAATTTTCTAGAGACAAATGTCATTTTTCTTTCCTTGTTTTATTTTTAGTTGACAAAAGTTATTTATATTTAAAAACTTGTAATTTAAATATTTTAACTGTCATTTTTAATAAATTATTTAAAATAATATTCTCAATATATAAAAATTCTGCTTATCAGTTGTACTTTATATATACATATATGACACAGTACTTTTATTGATGCTTCTCTACCTACAGATAAAACAGTATACATATTTCTTTAGCAAGCTGATGGAATCTCTTGGTAAGCTGGTCCCTTCTAAAACAGTATATTGGCTTATCATCATCTTCGGGAAAGGTGTAATCTGGTTACTGTTATCATGCCATTAGTGCCAATTCATCTCTATAATTTGATAGACTTTAGGCATGCTATCTAGTACACAATATATATGGGCTAATGAACCACAGAAAAAGTAGCCCTGGCTTCCATGTGAATGAAAACTCCATTATTGCACTAGCAGCTGCAGCTGACTCACCATCTGCACCTTCAGTTATATCTTCATAGTAACTCTACTACTGTAAAGTGTAACTAATCTAATGAAGTTTTTTTCTTCCAACCTTTATAATCTGTGATGGAATTTGAAAAACAGTAATTAAAATTAAATTTTCTTTATCAAAAAAATTAATGACTCTTTTCAGTTTACTTTAATTAAAACCAAACTTCTCTAAAAGTATTTTAATCCCTTGAAAAACACCAGATAAAGTCATTAATCTTGGATTAAGATTTGTAGAGGTCCCTACTGTCATATTTAGGAACATAGTCTTAAGGTTATAGCCTTAATATATGTTACTTATGTAATGAGTATGCACTTTATAAATTTATTAATTACAAAAACTTTAAATAAAAAAATGTTTTAATCTAATTATAATTAGATAGGGAATTTTATAAAAACAAGTAGTATTTAATATAACATAAAAACAAGCTTATTTTAATCATCAAAATCAGAATTAATAGACCTTTTTAAATGACTTAAACTAATTTATAGTAATATTACATTCAAAAATTATTATTTAACCCTTAACTATTATTTCAGTGTATATTTTTTTAAATATCCCCCAAAAATTGTTTATGTTCATTTCTATTTTTCCTTTCAACTTTATATATATATATATGTGTGTGTGTGTGTGTGTGTGTACACACACACTACTATGTTGAATGCTATGAGAGACTTAACTGTCTCGATGTATACATATTTCAATATTTTTATAAATAGTTTGAAATTTCTGTATTGCCTTTTTGATAAGTGTTCAAATCTCAGATCTATAAGTAAGAGCTGGTAAAACACATTTAATAAAAACTTTCTTTTCAAATGCATAGCCATATTTTCTTTTAATAGTCTTTCTATTAAAAGCACTCCATTTAAGTTTAATTCCACGATTAATTTCATCCATTGTGTTTCCATCTGTATTAATAAACAGACCAATGAGTATTTGTAGTTGTTAATGCTCTCACTGTCAATTTTTATGTTCTGTTTTTGAGACAGCCCACTTTAATCTTTTTAGCATTTATCTTTAATTCTACTTTTTTGCTTTCATCTAATAATTCTTGCAGCATTTCTTGAAGTTCCAAAAACAATTATATTATCTGCAAAATCTAAATAAATTAAATGATACCATTTGTTTTTATTCCCGTAGCTTTCCATTTTAATTCACAAAATATTTCTTTCAAAACTGCTGTCAATTTTTTTTGGAGATATGAAATTACTCTGTTATATATCCTTCACATTGTTACTCTTCTTAGGATCACATCATATATAATCATTGCTCTTGCATTTGCATAAATATTTTTTAGAATATAACAATGTCCTGGGTCTATACCTTAATGATTCACAGCATTAATCACTGAAGAAATGCTTAAAGAATTAAATGTCTTTTTTTATAATTTGCAAATCCTAAGCATAACAACTAATCAAATTCATTACTTGTTTCTATAAGTTTTCTCATTACTTGGATGTGATCAGTGTGCTAAAATCACATATAAATCTAGCTTGCTCTTTTTGGTTGGTTAAAATCCAAAATTTGCTGTAGTTGAGTTGTAATTATCTTGGTAAAAATTTTGTATACAACTTATAAAATACTGATATTTCTAATATCTTCTTTATTACCTTCAAAAAATCAATATTATTATTGCATTCTTCCAATCATTTGGTATGTCTGATATATAATTTTGCCAACAATTTTTCTATATCTTTATCTTTTAAGATCTCGATTATAATTCCATCATTACCTAAAGTGTTCCCATTTTCATAGATTTAATTGCATATCTCACTTCTTCATTCAACATGCTGGGCAATTCAGAAGATGTAGTAATTGTAGAGAATATTTTTCTTGATTGCTATGTAATTCTTTGTAGAACTCTTCCACAAATTTCATGATGTTATCTTTTTTAGAAGTAATATCAAATTTTCTTCTTATTTTAGAAATAAGTGTACTATCAATACCAAGATGTTGTTTCACACTTATATTTTATTCTCTCCTATAGCTTACTTGCTATTTCACAAACATTTTCTTTTATCATTAATTCTTTTTTGTGCAATTTTTCATTTTAGATATTCAATCATTTTTAAGGGATCACTTTTATATATTTTCATATTTCTTTTTTTTCCCCCATAAATTGTCTCGTCTCAGTAGAAATTTGACTGGTAACATTTTTTTCTTTTTTATAAACAGCTATCTTTGATATAGTTCTTAATAAAGTATCAGTTATTTTACTATTTATTTTGTCCACCTGAACCATCTTCAAAATCTATTAATATTTTCAAACAATTTGCTATTTCTGAATTAAATTCAATGGAATGTTTCTGAAGCTTAGAAATATCAACTGTGAATACTGTTTTTAATATTTTTTATTTTATTTTGCATTAATACGTGTCTTACATCTCACTAATTGATGCTCACTTCTTACGTTAATTTTTTTATCAACATTACAATCTTGAAATAAATATTTTCTGTTAGTCAAAATTTACTCCACTTCTGCTGCACTTTTATTTAGCCTTTTCTATATATATTTCCATTTATCATTTTATTCAAAGATAAACTTTATAATACAGTTTTTCTTTTTCTGTGAACTTCACAAGTCTATGTCTTCTCTCATTTCCAACACTATAAACAAATGTGTTCACAGCATTTTCATCTTTCAATCATTTTAAAATGTTCTTTGATCTGATCACATGTCTTATGTGCATCCATATGTTATATACTTTTTCATTACAATGAAAACTTATTGAAGCATAAATTTGAATTATCTGCAATTTGGTATTTTCCATTAAATTGAATAACTAAACTTATCACTTGATCTAATACACCATCAATCACCACAGTATTTCTTCTCCACTTTTTTATTTATAATGAATCCTATTCCACTTGTGCTTCCAATATCTGTGCCTTTGTGATATATTACATGCTCACTTTTTAAATCAGCAATCTCTTCACCTTTCCTTTTAACATCACAAAGTTCAACAATGTCTCATTTAATATTAGATAGTTTTTCCAAATTTGTGCAGTCTGCAGGTATAAGTATTTAAATGAAAGGTAATCATCATGGGATTCTTAGCACCCACATCCTTCAGCCACTAACTACTTTGGCGGTTATGTTTACAGACTTCTGGGAATAAGGGTCATATTTTACTTTGGCCTCCCATGATTGTAAATATCTCTTTAAAAAAGTTCATTGACACACGCATTCATTAAGACTTGAAGAAAATTGATCTGATATTTCAATTAAGAGCTATCAGGACAAATGAGAAGAAAGATAATAATGTTTTTTTGATCTTATACTCAAGAGTTAAAAAGCCAATTAACTTACCACACTGGTTGACACATGTTGATGAACATTCATGTTTGTATACTACATGAATATTCCATATAGTAATAACAACTGCAGTGACAAGAACACATGAAATGGACATTAGAAAATTGCTCTACTCAGTTTCTTTAAAACCTCAAAGAGGAATCAAATGATGTTCTTTCAGTTATTAGGAAATTCCTTTCCGAGTCATCTTTAAGATAGGAGCTCTATTTTAATTAATGCTTTTCAGAAAGGAAAAAATAGTAATATTAGTTTACTATCTTAAAGTGAACCTTTTAGCATTTTTTAAAAATATATAATCAATTCAAATTACTAACATCTTTTATACAGTATGTATATATTAAAATAATAATATTATATTACTTTATTTCAATAAACTAATAATCACTTTTTAAATCCGAAATTATCAATATTTTTGACTCTTATATAGACTTCAATTTTACATTAAAATTTAAATGTATTTATATATAATATTAAAAACAATGTGTGATTCCTCCAAATTGCAATACAATAAACCTCTTTCATTCATGCGCAAATGTGTAATATTTAAATGACTTCTTTATTGATAGGTGGTTTTCTACTATTGAAAATTTTTTTCAATATAATTCTTTCAAAAAGCTTATACAATAGATCCAAATTAGATTGCAATTGTATTTTTTTCATGTGTCAAAGCATTGGCCAGGAGGCGATCCCGCACACCCGGGACAACTGCTTGAAAGGCAGCTGTGCTGACCACTCGACCACCAAAGCTTGACGGCAATTGTATTTTTTGTATTGATCTGAATTGAACTCCTGCTATTTTGATATAGTTTAAAATAATGAAGATTTTTTATTGTTTTTTTATTATCTTGCTATTTTTCAATAGTGATTTACAATAGTTTTTTTTATTAAAAGATTAATTACTTTTATTATTCTAAGGTTTTACATTTTAGTCAGTGGTTATAAATATTTACAATTATTAGTTCTTACATCTATATCTTCAGCCAATCCGAGTGAGATTCCTAAACAGGTTAGTTGTCATCTGGTAAATCAAATAATTCCAATGTGGCCTTAAATATTTCAGTTGGCGCTATTGATTTGTCCCTCTTTTTGATTTCCTTAATAAAGTTTATTAGTAGTTTTAAAAAAAAAAAGTTTATTAGTAGTTGTTTAGTGGTATTTTGTGATTGTCCAAGAATTAGTTTACATCTAATTTTCCAAATGGAGAAGGCCAGGAATGTTGATATTCTTATAAGTGGGTATATTCCCTTTTTGATGCAGTCCTTGGGGGATGTAATGATGTGTTTATTTGTTTTCATATAAGCATTTATTACATTTCTATGGATTCTCAGTCCTTTACATATGTAAAGTATGTGCCCTATGGTCTTTTCTTCCCTTTTGCAAATTTGGAATATGGGGTCAACCTTAGTGACTCCTATCTTGTATACTAGAAAAGTATTTGTAGGGAGCACCTCTTAAGTTCATTTTGACTATGAAGTCCAAGTATTTAGCTTTTAAATTCCAATACCTGAACCTTGAGATTATCTCTTTATTGGTTATCCCCAGCATACAGGGTGTGAGCCCTATCCCCCCATTAGTCAATAGTTATTAGAACAGAGAACTTTTTTTTTAAAAAAATCTGTTTTTTAGCTTACTATCATTAATAGTTTTATAAAGTATAATTAGAAATGCTTATTATTTTTTCTTTCTCTAGAGAATAATATAAATGGCCAATATTTAGCTTCATATAGAAAGAATAATTTCTAAAATTACATTTGACTTTCAGAATCCACTGATTCTCTAATAGTGATTCATTTATCATTGCAGCAATTTTGGTAGGAAATTTGGAATAAGCTGGTTTCTGATCAAAGGATATCATCCCTCATATTATAATATTGCAATTGATACAATATTTACCAAATCTTACACATAATTTTTGATTTTCTATAGGTTTTTATGAAAGCATCTTCAGATGTTGATATTCTGGATAAAGCATTATTTGTAAAAACAATCCTTTATTTCTAAAATTTAAATGACTTAAATAAGATCCATATATTTTTATTTCCTTAGCTTTCCATTTTAATCCACTAAATAACTCCTGTAAAACTTCAAGTTTTGATGATATGGAATCACTTTGTCATATATCCCTATCAATGTTAATCTCTTTTAATGTCATCAAATCTTATCAACACTATTGCATTTTGTTAAACATTTTTTTAGAATATGATAATATTCTGAGTCTGTGTTTTGATAGTCCAAAGATTTCATTATTATGCAAATGTTTACTTACCTTTTCAAAATATATAAATCCAGAGCTTAATGGCAATTCATATTTATTGGTTCTTTCTATAACTTTTGTCAATATTTTAATGTGATTTACTGTATTAAAATCTATTTTAAATTCAGCTTCTTATATTGGTAGATTTGAGTCTAATATTCGTTGTAGTTAAGATGTGGTAAAGATTTTGTACAGAATTGGTGGAAAATTGATAAATTTGTGATTTTTAACATCTTCTTTAATATCATATCTTTGCTATGTTGACATTTGGTGCAATAGTTTTGCCAAAATATTGTTTATTTCTTCACCTATTTCTTTTAGCAATTGCGCCAATTTTTTAGAGCTTTTTTTTACTTTAATTAATTGCATATTTCATTTAAAATGATTGGTATTTCATAAGAAAATGTTCCATTGTTTTCTTGCCTTTTTTATATTAGTTTTATATATATATAGTAATAGTTTATTCTTATTGCTAAAACAAATTTCCTCCCAATTCCAAAAGATTGTCTTATTCTTATCTGTATATTTTTTTTTGTCAATTTGCCGTTATATTTTCTTATGTCATTATTAATTCCTAGATTATTTTTAAGTTGTTTTACATTCCTTCATTTATATTATATATATTGTTTTAGTTGAAATTTTATTGAATTGTTCCTTTTTTTTTCTCCATATGTCATAGCATTGGCCGGGATGCGAACCCACAACCGTCTGCAACCAACTACTTGCTTGCAAGGTAGTTGCAATAATATCTCGGCTAACAATGCTTGACTAATGAATTGTTCCTTTGTCATACTATCTATCTTTGTTGCAGTTTTTAATATAGTATCAATTATCTTCTTATTGACTTCAGTGAAGTCGAAATCATTCTTAAAATATGTTAATATTTTAAAATGATTAGCAAGTTCTAATTTAATTTCAGTGAAGTATCTCTAAATGTTAGAAATATCAACTGTTAATCCTATCTTTCTTAATAGCATTATCTCTAGTTTTGCATTAACATTTATCTCACACCTTACCAATTGATAATCACTTTCTGTGTCAGATCTTTTAAATACATTGCAATCTTCAAATAATCTAATATTATTGTACTTTTATTTGGATACTTCCAAGTCCATTTCTATTTAGCTTTTTTTTTAAAGAAAGAATTTATAATATATTCTCCTTTTTTGTCACATTCCACAATTCTATACTCTCTCTCATTTCTGTTTCCCTTAAATTTATTCCCAGCACTTTCATCTGTTGAAGTATTTCTAGTTTTTGCATAAAAATCTTCCATGCCAATTTTAAAATGTTTTGTTGTGATGTAAAGTATCTTCAATATCTCTATTTTTCTATCAAAATGAAAACTTGTTAAGGCATCCACTTGAATTATCCACATTTGCTATCTTCCATTAATTTGAATAACTAATTTCTCCATTCTGTGTAATATACTATTAAACTCTGCAGTTTTTCCTCTTCCCCACTTTTTATTTATAATGAATCTCATTTTATTTGTGCTTCCAAAATGTATGTCTTTATAATAAAGTACATGTTGATTTCTAAATTTATTTATTCATTTTTATCTTGTTTTCTAATTTCAAAAAGGCCAACAATGTTCTATTTAATACTAGACAGTTTTTTTTATACTCTTGCAATCTTCCTTCATTGAAAGTAAGATGCTATGTATAATAAAGATCACCATCAAATATTAGCTTGGATTGTAATTAGAAGACTATTGGGTACTCTCCTTTGGTTATGTACAATTGCTTTGGCTGATTGGGAATAAGGGTCATAATTTAGTTTTGTTTGTCATAATAATAATTATAAATAAAATATTAACTCTATAATTTAGAAATATGATTATAAATCTTTTTATGTCAAATAAAAGTTTGCTTAATAGATATGTAAAATGTTTATAATTTTTGTTTAGTTAGCTTTATTTAAAGCTAATTCAAAACAATTTTGAGATTTCTCATCTTCATTGGGTTAGTCTAAACTATTTTAAACTTGGAAACCAAATTATTTAAGATTTCTTTCTTTTTGTTTTGGAAAATTAATGGAAATTAGATTGTTCTTGCTAGGAGTGAGATTAATAGCTTTTCATTTTGATAGAATTAAAAGAATATTTTTTTAAAGAATCATTTCTGCTATAGCTGAGTAAAGATTGATATAGGCCATCACAACATTGGGAACTTAAAAAAAACACAGACATTTTCCAATACATTTTTATTAGAAAATCTCAATGTATTAACTCTTTTTATGAAAATATGTAATTCTAAAGCATTCGTTGACTTCGAGTGAAAACGAAAAGTTATAAATTAATAAATATAAACTAATTAATTACACTGAGCCAGCTTTCTGCAAACACTGCCAAAATCATAGTGCCTCATTTATATATTATATCATATCAATAATATAAGCTTATCTGTATTGCATAACTTTATTCGACACTATGATTCTAGCAGTGTTTTGGCCAAAAGTTGATTCAATACAATTAATTAGTTTATGACCACCAAACATTACATGATCACCATTTCTTATACTTGCTCGTAACTAGTATCTTAAAACAGGCAAAACTCTCCATACAGTAGTGTCACTCAGTGCAAGCCAGAAACTAGTCTGGGGATATTGAATGAGTAGGCACTAGATTGGGATTTTATGTACAAGCCTTCTGGCATCCATTGATTACTCTGGCTCACACTGAGTGGACTACTGTATGAAGAGTTTTGCTTGTTTTAATTAGTTTGATTAATAATTTATACTTTTTCATCTGAACTCGAAGACAACGAGTGCTTTAGAATTGTTATTAGTAATAGAATTTTAGTTTTAGGAAACTATACTTAGTAACTATCAATACTTTTCGTTTTCCGAAGAATAAAAAATAGTCTAAACAGCAGATATTTCATGAAAAATATAAACTCGGCAATGACTTCTAGAATAAAAGAAATATTTAGGATTAAATAGCCGTTGTTTTTTTTTTTAATTATTGCCTTTTTATATTCCATTTTGATATCAGATGTTTCATTAAACAAAACAAGATAATAATAATAATAATAATATTTATAAAAAAAAAATTAGGTAAAAATAAGCAAGAAATAATATGTTTTCTTGGTATTCGGATTACAATGTATTTGAACAAAGTATATTTTACTTCCTTTAATAAAGAAAAACGTCTTTGTAGATAATCAATTTTTTTTTTAAAATTTTGATTTCCTTTATTTAAGAGAAGGATTATAGAAAAGTATTTTTTTAAAAAAGGCTTTTTATCTTTAAAATGTACATTCCAATTAACAAAGCATTATATAGTTCCTCTCTCCTGTATTTTAGATAATTAGATCAAATTTTAATTAATCTACCCAAATTCTCAGATGCCTATAAAAAATTTAGGAATTTTTAAATTTTATTTTTCATTTCTTTTGAAAGTATAGCCATTTAAATTAATTTAACACGCAAATGTGTTAATGTCATGAATAATAATAATATATGTTTTAAGCTTTCTGTAAGGAGCTTACACACCCACACTCACATATATATATATATATTGTGCATGTCGTAATGCATATTAATAATCTTTTTCAAATTTATTTTAGATCCTGGAGCAGATGCATCATTATGTGGAATGGTCGCTACAAGTGCATCTGGAACAAATGCTGTGCGTTATGGAACTATGAAAGAAAATGTAGTTAATTTAGAAGTAGTCTTACCTGATGGGCGTATTTTGCATACTGCTGGGAAAGATCGTAGAACAAAGTGAGTATTTTAAACATTATTTTAAATGATATAAAATTGTATACAAATGATAATAAAAGTCATATACTACTGTTATATAAATAATAATTATACATAAAAAGCCTTTTTCGGCACATGGTTTTGTGCTCTTTTTAAATGTTAATCATCCATTTTAATGTTAACCAATTATTGCAGATAGAACACCATCTTGTGTTCTATAACAAAAGTAAAACAACAATAATAACAAAATAAAACATCAGTAAAATAGAATAAAACTTTCATATAGAGATCCAATATAATAAGTTCAAAGAATTGACTATATAACATAACAATATAAAAAAATCCATACATTATACAACTTTATATTATCTTATATAATTTTCCATTCAATCTTTTAATTGATCAATTATTAAGTAAATTTATTAAAGTTTTGTAAATAGTCATACAATTATTTAAGTTTTGTTTCTTGTGACATGTTTCATATATTTGTTTTCTTTTTGGATCTTTAATGTAATTTAAAGGTTTAATATTTTTGTAGTATCTGTTTTATGCCCATATGTTAAGTAATGACATCTATTGTATGTCTATATTAAGTAATGAATATATAAAACAGATTTATCATCTCATCTATTAATTGCTTTGTTATATTCTTTAGTTCTTATCTCTAACTGTTTTCCTGTATGATCATAGTAAATTGTATATATATTTTGATTTAAAAGTTTATATTTTTATTGAATCTTTTAGGGTTTATTATTGTTTAATTATGAAAAATATTTTATGACAAAATTTGTGTCAATTAAAATTTCTCTCTATGATATGTTATGAATTGATTTCTATATATTTATATAAATGTATCTTATTTAAAACCTTCATAATAATTGGTAATTGATAGAATCAATTACAAACTGAATACAATTTATTTAAAAATAACATGATTTCTGAAAAAATAATACCAAAAAAAATAAGTAATAAAAATGTGTGATAAACATTGAAAAGCTGAAATCTGTTATTAACAATATATAAATCGTTATGTTAACTTGACCGTTTTTCAGGAGTTTAGTCATATATGAACACTGAGAAGATTGCAGTATTTCACTCCCTTCATCAAACTGAGATTTTTTTATTTTATTAATTCTTCTGGAAATCATTCCAGTTTACTATTCTTGTTACTCTAATAAAAAAAGAAGCTATTTTTAATGTTATTGAAAAAGAAATTCAAAAATTCTAAGGAAAAATCACAACTATCCAACTTTTAATTCACATCTGTAAAATAATTTCTTCCAGAACAAATAAAATATTCATATTTCAAATTAAAAAAATTATGAACAATACAAAACAAGCAAAAGAAAAACAAACAAAAAAATCAGAAGCAAAACTAATAAGGAAAATTGCTTGAGCAACTGAGATTATTAATAATTAAGTTCTATGTTAAGATGAGTACCTATAACTTATTTGACTAAATAGAAAGTAGAAGGGAAAAAAACTAAATAATTTAAAAAAATTGATGAAAATAAAATTGATTGGTTTTATAAAAGAAAAAATTAACTGCAGTTAAATAGAAGAATATTGAAAGATGTGTAAGACTGTTGAAGTTCATCGACTTCAAAGTGTACAGTTTTACATGATGTTTCTCTTTTAAAAGAAGAATACTCAAATTCAACTAAGCTTTGTTTTTTGTTTTATGATTATTTTGTAATTTTAAATAATTTAGAAACTTGTCAAGCATTGGTGGTCGAGAGGTCAGCAACAACTGCTTTACAAGCAGTTGTCCCGGTTAGCGAGTTCACTTCCCTGCTGATGCTATGACACACGAGGAAAAAAAAAATTAGAAACTTGTCTTGAAAGTGCTGAAGAATTAATAGATTCATTTATGAAGAAAGAAAGTAAATCCATTATTTATCATATTTAGCTTTTTATATTTGAAAAAAAGTTTTCTTCATAATCAAGTTGAAAAACTTATACATATGTGACATGAACTGTTCCTAATGTTTTTTTTTCCATCTCATTCCTTATACTTCCTGAAAATTATATAAAAATTAAACATATAAATCAACAGTTAGAGCTTCATGGAATGATTTAGATAAAATGCTATTATTAGTTGTACTGAGAGAAGAAGATCTGATTTTCCTTAACTGCAACAAAGTTGGTCATACAACAGACAAAGATTCTAAAACTAAGAGGCTTGGACACTATTGCTCTTCAAATTATAAACAATATTTTTTTTTTAATTATTTCTCAACAATTTTAAAATACTCTATTGGATTTAATACAAGTCTTGACTACTTATTATAAAAATAAAATTGACTCTTCCCAATAATGAAAGATGAATGGAAATAGGACTGGAGCTAATAAAAATAAATTATCAAATGGCTAACCAAAATATGAATATCAATGGATCTATATTATCTTCTAGTTAATTATAAATTACCCAAATCAAATTAAAATTTGTGATCAAATAATTTATACAATTAATAAAGCATCTTTCAGAATCTGTTCTTGAAATTATTGTTTTTGATGCTGGCTTTGGATGACAATACACAGTGATGGTCACCATTGATAGATAGATGATGTCTGCAATATTGAACATCTTTTACTGAATGAATCTTTAATTTCAAATAATAAAGATGGTAAATTTTAGAAGAATAATGTAGTATTAGAACATATTCAATACAATTAAAACTAGTCATTGCAAACCCAATAACAACAACAACAAAGAAGTGTTTAATAAAAATATTTAGTCATATGACTCAATATAGTCACCTCCTATTGTCTCTAAGTGTTGATTTTGTAATTATTGTTGTTTACTGTTATTATCATTTCTTAAGAATTAAATTAATCGTAGTATTATTTTACAGGTTAAATTGGCATGTGTTATGTTAATAGTGAAAACAAATTCTTTAGTAAATATTTTATTTAAAGCTTCTCTCAAGAGCTGATTTTTACATGTTTTGGATTGGTAATAGAATTAATCTAAGTAAAACAATATTTTATGTTTCTCAGGCAGCAAATTTTGTTATTGTTGTTGTTGTTATTGTTGGGAATTCTAAGTATAATAATATAATTTAGCATATGGATTTAACACTTTCTAAGAATTGACAGTATATAAATTAAAGCACAGATAAGTGTTCAAATATA
>JAQFVV010015521.1:0-14294 GCA_028023455.1 Epiperipatus broadwayi
TTTGTCTATCTATCTATCTATCTATCTATCTATCTATCTATCTATCTATCTATCTATCTATCTATCTATCTATCTATCTATCTATCTATCCTATCTATCTATCTATCTATCTATCTATCTATCTATCTATCTATCTCATCTATCTATCTATCTATCTATCTATCTATCTATCTATATATATATATATATATATCACTAGAAATTGTTATATAAAAATAGGAATTGACTTAATTAATTTCTGGACATAAATATTTAATGGTACATACAAATAATATTTATATACTAAATATATATGGTATGTGTACATAATTATATACATATATATAATCAATCAGTAAATATATTTTATATTTAAATTATTTGACAGTTTTTATTTCTACTTTAAAATTAGTTTTAAAAAAAACTCAAAAAAAGAAAATTTGTAATCAATGTTTTAAAAAGATATATTTCTTATTTAACTTTTCACAATCATTTAAAGTAATGTAAGTTTTCTAGTGAAGCTGTTTTTTTTTAAAACAATTGTTTAAAATAAAAATAAAAACTTTAAAATAATTTTAAATAGAAAAACTTAGTCACCGATTTATTATACATATATAATTATGTACACATACTAAATATGATATATACATTAAAAGTTTAAAATAGTTTTAAAAATGTCATTAAATTGCAAAAAAAAATTAAATTGCCCTCTTATGACTATTATTTAAAGCAAATGAAAATTCTAAGAATAATTTGTTAAGTGCAATTCATGAAATTATTGAATATTTTTATATTTTCTCACCCTCAGTTCCATATCCATCAAACTAGTTGACATACTAAAAAGATGAGTACTTCAAATGGATTAGTATGATATAACTTAATTATATATCAATTTTCAAGCAATTCTATTGAATTTAAATATATTAAACCTTGATTTTAAAATTTCATTCTAACTTGAAAAAGTTCAAAAATTAACAAACAGATTTTCCAAAATCTATAAAAATATTTAAAAAAATAATATTGTTTACATTAGAGAGACATGGTTGAGGATAAAATAAAATGAAGATACGTAATTAGATAAGGTATTAAAGTGTTTCAGAAAAAAATTGATGCAAAAGTTAAGATAATATCACAAAATTTTAAATAATCAGAATAATTGACTAGTATGTTCTATAGATATATGTATTTGTAATTCATGGATTGATTATTATAATCATCACAAAACTATATTGTAGTACTATTATTATTTTTATTATTATTATTATTATTATTATTATTATTATTATTATTATTATTATTATTATTATTATTATTATTATTATTATTATTATTATTATTATTATTATTATTATTATTATTATTATTATAAATGTCTTCTGGAGTTATAATGGTCATATTTTTTGAGTGCATTTTTAGCTGCTCTTGATAATATATACAATAGTTACATAAGAAACAGATGCAAAAAGAAGGAAAAAATTATATTTAAAAAAGATCTATGTATGTTATACTGAGATGGCAATAAAATGTTAATAAAACAAGCATCTAAAAAATACAACACAAAAAATTGGAAATATATTATCACTTTGAAACAAAGAAAAGAAGATTATTCAAAAACTAGTTAGTTGGAAAAAGGAATTTTAAGAAAAACTTAAGTAGACAACAAAAAGAAACATTAAAAGAAAAATCAATTATATATATTTTAGAGCAGTGGTTGCCAACCTTTCAGACTTCACTAAATTCATAATTTTACATCCCTAGTCACTAATATTAATTTTTTTTAAAAGATAATACATTTGTGGAATAATGATCAGAGAACCTTCATTTTATTCTTATGAAATGTACCTATTTAATATAATAATCAAAAGTAACACATATATAACATATATTACTTTATAAGCTTGTGTTTACTAAATACAAGTTTATTTAATTACAACAAAATTATAAAAATGCTTATTTAATCATAAAGTTTTTAAAGGTTGTTTAATTGTAACAAAATGATTAAAGTCAGTTTAATTATTACAAAATAATTGAAGCTTATTTAAGTATTACACATTTTAATGTGATACATGTTTCTACTTGTATGAAATAAGTATGGACTTTGGCTTCAACATGCTGTCTGCAAGGCAGAGAGACAAATCTATTTCAAGCCAAGACTAGTTCAAGTTTTAATTGCTGTGACATATAAAAATGTCTTTCATATAAATACATTGTTAAATATTGAATCAAAAATTCCATTGCTTTTTCACTCGATAATGGGTATTCACTTTTATTGAATGCCAACATGAGGCCTGATAAGGATGACTGGAATTTAGCTTTTAGAGACTTTTGTTGAATGATAAATCAATGAGGCTTTCTTTTTCATTCATGTTTAAATTGCTATCTTCAATGCTTTGCTGCAAATGGATCTATTATTGACATATTTCTTATGTTCTGAGATCTTCTTCTTTAGACAAAAAGATTCTTAACTTGATTGTAAGTGCTGTTGAACAATATTTACTAATTTGCTAGTTGGCATGCTTCTCTCTCATATATTTATCAAAATTTCAAATATACTGTAGATAATCCTTAGCTAACTATATTTGCCACAGTAATATTTTCTTTTTAAAACACATCCATTTTACCTTGCAATGTAAACATGGCTTTATGTTGTTCTTGCAAGGATATTTTTAGTTCATTCAACAGCAAAAATATCATCAGTTATGCAAGATTTTGAAAGAAAAAACATTTCTAATACATATATATATATATATATATATATATATATATATATATATATATATATATATATATATATATATATATATATATATATATATATATATATATATATATCTTTTACTCTTTTTATATTACATTTGAAAGCAAAAGGCTTAATAATAATTTTTGAGAGGTTACAATGTTATACTAGTATTTGTCCATCCATATGACATTCTTTGGCATTCTTTCAGCTTGTTCATTTTTAATATCTATGTACAATTTTCAATGATGATAATGATGATGATGTTTCATGTATACTATCATTAGATAGTTTTTAGATATTTTAAATTTAGTAGATTCTTTCTAATAGAGTTGGTTTTAATCCAATTAGTATAGCATTAATATTTATGTTAAAGTGATTGATTTGAGTTTTTTTCTTCATTCCTTTGGGCTGGAGTTCATTTTATTCATGATTTTGCAGATAATAGTCAAGAGGAATTAATATCTTCTCTTTTTGAAATCTATCACATGATCATTATTATTTTGTCAACAAATTGATAACGCACTAAGTTATCAAATATAAAAATAATGATATGCTCAAAATAAAGATGCCCTATATAGTTACCAAGCAACAACATTTTTTGTTTCATAAAAAATTACTCATGAAATTCTCCTTCTTTTATAAAATGAAAATAAATTTTATTATTCAATACAATAAAATAATCCATCTTTATTTTAATTGTAATTCAAATAAAATATTTTTAAAATTAATGTACATATAATTTTTGATTTTATTTATTTTTAATATTTCATTTACACATATTTATTCTTTCATTCATGTTGGGCATGAACTTACATCTACCAAATTACACATTACATAAACAAATGATTCTCTATTGTTTTCTTTATTTATAACTTTATAAAAAATGAGAGTGGACATGTAAGTCTTGACTCAAATGAAGATCATCTTTTTGGATGTGTTGGATGTTCAACCAAGAATCTACAATTAAAAATTATGACTTAAAAATGGAATTCTTATAATGGTTCAAACATTTTTTCCAGATCCAACAATAAAGCCAACTATATTTGATCTTTTTAGATGTTATTAAAACAGGCAAAACTCTCCATACAGTAGTGCCACTCATGGAAGCTGAGAGCAATCAATGGATGCCAGAAGGCTTGTGCATAAAATCCTTATCTAGTGTCTACTCATTCAATATCCCCTAGACTAGTTTCTGGCTTGTGGCCTTTATCGGTGATCATATGATGTTTATTGACTTTCTCAATGTTATTGAATATTCAGAACAGTCTTTCTCCATAAATATAATTTAACAGCTACTGATTATTGTAAAATGTGGACACACCCAAACAATGAACTATATATCACATGATCATTATCTCTTATACTATCACATAATTGTTAATAAATACTGTATGAAGAGTTTTGCCTTGTTTAATGGGAAATATATAATTAATGATTGTCCAAATTTATGGCTACAGTGGCAGAAATAAAGGGATGAAGAAAGCCATTAGTAAATTTATCTCCTAGTCAAAATATCTACAAGTTCCTTTATAATATTTTGTTAATAGTTAAGCTGTCTATAAATAAATAAATAAAGTTCAGGCCATCACTTTAGTTAGCAGATATCAGTCCTTTAGCATACCTGACAAGACTGCTTTTCTAAAATATGAGCTTAGTGCAGAAGACGGTTTGTATTAGATAGAGGTTTGTGATTTTAAAAATGCATAATATACATTCATGTAATTCTAAAATCATCTTTCACTTATTAATCAAATAGACTTTCCCAATTCAAAACTACTTAACAAAGCATACATATATGTATACCTATAATTCAAACCCAATGTCAATCATCTTTACCATGAAAATAAGTTGCTTTAAGATTTATGGCTTCAGATAGGTCATCAATTTTATTTCCCAACTTTATACTCTTAAGAATACTTTGCATTTATTTTAAATATGTGTGTACTTATATGTATGGTTTGTTTAATAGTTTTAAAACAGGCAAAACTCTCCATACAGTAGTATCACTCAGTGCATGCCAGAGTAATCAATGAATACCAGAATGCTTGTGCATAAAATCCCTACCTAGTGCCTACTCATGCACAACTCATCTGGCATCCATTGATTACTCTGGCTTGCACTGAATGACGCTACTGTATGGAGTTTTACCTGTTTTAATAACAGTTATGAGTAAGCATGAGAAATAGTAATCATGTGATGTTTAGTAATGGTTTTAGCTTGAGAAACTATGGCTATGAAGAAAATTTTATCAAAATTTTATAATTTTACTATTTTTTTATTGCCAAATGTTTTTCTATTTGTATTGTAATTACTAATATAATTTACTAACATGAAGCTTTATGTATTTAGTTGGGAAGTAGAGATGGTATTAAAAAAAGATCTCCCCCCCCCCCCCCCCCCGATCAGCTCCATAATAAGAAAAATTCACTCCAATGTAGCAAATTCTATTAATAATACTATATTCTGAGGTTTTACTTTCCATCAAATAGCAACCTCTCTTTCTATGATTTGTTCTTTTCCTTTTACATTTTGATTTATTATTTCTTTTTTAAAATAAATTAAAACTATTGATTCATCTGAGAACTCAATCTTTTGATATTATTCGTGCTGATTTAAAAACAAAATGTAAAAAATGGACTCTTCACTTATTATAATGTGTAAAAAGATTTAAATATAGTGTATCATATCCAAATACTGAGAGAAGTTATAGAAAGGACTAATAAATATGAGTTCCCATTATGCTTTGGATTTATACATCATGAAAGGGTATTTGACTCTATAAGCATTTCTCCAGTGATTACAACATTGAATCATCAAGATGAACCCAAGATGTTGTTATATTTTGATGAATATTTGAGAAAAAAATTTAACAGCAAGAATTAAATTACATAATGATACTAAAACAATTAACATTGAAAAGAGTATATGAGAAGGTAATTCCACATCTTCAAAACTTTTTACAACAACTTTGCAAGAAGTATTTTTTTGGATTAAAATAGAAAAGTTAAGGGAGTAAGAGGTAAATGGAAATTATTTAAGTTACCTAGATTTTTAAAGCAAGCAAAACTCTCCATATAGTATTGACACTCAGTGTGAGCAAGAGTAATCAATGGATGTCAGTAAGGCTTGTGCATAAAATCCCCATGTGGTGCCTACTCATCCAATATCTCCAGACTAGTTTCTGGGTTGTGACCTTCATCAGTGAAAAGCATTGGATCTGAGAGCACTGCACCTAGATCTTTGGATCTAATGCACCCTCCAGCAGCCACCTTTTATCTCTATTTAACTAGAAAACTATGAGTTTTAAATTAAAAACACATCAATATTTTCAATCCAAGATCCTTAGCTTATAGTCATATAGGTCTGAACTCAGTTCAATACCTATACATTTTAGGGTCTTTGGTTCATTAATAACCATAGCTACCACTATCCTATTAGGCAAGATTGGTTTTAAGTCAATAAACATTCTATGCACAAGCCTTCTGGGATCCATTGATTACTCTGGCTTGCATTGAGTGGCACTACTGTATGGAGAGTTTTGCCTGTTTTAATAACAGTTATAAGCAAGCATAAGAAATGGTGATCATATGATGTTTATTGGCATCTAGAATTTTCAGATGATGTAATTGTTTTTTCAAATAATACTTCAGAGCTTCAGGAAATGTTGCAAGAGTTATCAGATGAAAGTAAGAAAGTAGGATTAAGATAAATGTTAAAAAGACTAAAGGTTACGTTCAATGGATTTTTTTCCAAAAAAGAAAATAAAGATTGATAATGATGAGTTGAGAAGAAGTTAACATATACAAATACTTATGTCAAATTATTACTACAGATGGAAACATAATGGATAAAATTAATCATAGAATTAAAGTTAGTTGGAGTGTGTTTTTGGTAAAATTAACTTAATATTTAAAGGAAATATGCCTATGTGTTTGAAAATGAAGGTTTTTAATAAATGTCTTTTACTAGTTCTTACTTATTGATCTGAGACTTGGACACTTAATAGAAGAGCAATATAGAGACTTCAGACCATTTAGTAAAGTATAAAGAGATACATGTTAGGAATGATAAGAAAAAACTGGAAAATAAAATAGATGGGTGAAAGAACAAACATATATTGCTGATATCATTAAAAGAATTAAAAGACAGAAGTGAAATTGAGCTGGATATATTGCTAGAAGAGATGACAATAGATGGAAAATTAAAATCTTAAACTGGATTCCAAGAGATTGTAAAGACCCAGAAAGAGACCACATGTGAGATGGATGAATGAAATAAGAAAGTGTGCTGATGTAGTGAGGAGAAGAGAGGTTAGAGATTAGAAGTAAATTAGTAATAATTTCAATGATGATGATGATGATGATGATATTATAAAATGATAGATATTCTAATATCTTTAAAAATGAGCAAAAGAATTTGCTAATAATTATCTTATATTTTATTGTCATATCATATTGTTATTTGTATAATAAATAAATATACATAGACTAATAAATATCATGTATCAAGTAATATGGTAAATTCCTTTTTAAATGTCTTATAGTTCTTTATTTAGGCAGAAATTTATATATATATATTTGTACTTATTATAGACAAAAATAAATTATTATTCTCATATTTTAAAAGTTGTAAAACTTATTCTTCAGAAGAATTTTTGGTCACCTGAAGTATAAAAGTCAATACTTGATGAAGCCTTTTTATTTTGTCACTAATAATTCTGTTACCGTTAAGCTAAGAGTGATTTCTTGAATTGATAAAGAAATAGAACAGAGATAGGATATCAAGTTTGTCAAATCTATACTTATAAGTTATGTTACTATTATAATAAAATATATTTATATCTTACAATTAAAAAAATGTTAGTGCCTTATTAAAAGACTAAAATATTAAGTATATTATTATAATGTTAAAAAATGATTTATAATAAAAAAAATCATTTGATGTAACATTATATGATGTAATTTAAGGGAAATAATTGAGTAAGATTATGCTCTTCCGATCTCATCAATTAACATTAAATATTGAATGTTTTTAAAAATGCCAACATTATAAATCTTTAGGTAAACATGAGTGTTATATTCTTATTAAATAAGATATAACATTGTGTTACTGCAAGAAGATACAGTGTCATGGCATTATAAGGTTTTATATAATATAGGGAGGCTTGATTATGCATTTTGACATCTATGGTTTTTTTCTAATTCTACATATAAAAAAATCATATTGTAAAAATAGAAATCTTTTTAAATACATGTAAATATTCTAGATAAAATAATTGTATTTTGCAAATTGTTTTACTTTTTAAAAATATATATACTAAAAATGAAAAATAATATAGTAGCAAAATAAATAAATAATTGAATGATATATTTATTTGCAGTTTATAAGTAAGATGAGAACCAGTAACAATAGAAATGTAGTGATTCACGGGCCTAGAGCTCCCAAGCCGTCACTCTAACACTGCATGCAGGGCAGAAAGGTAGTCAAAATAATAAATTACTAAGGTTTTAAATAGTTTGTATAGTTTAAAAGACATATAAATATTCTATTTTAATTTTACAGAAAATTTTAATCTTATATAATTTTATTAGATTATTATTAATATTTTTAAAGAAATAATAAAAAAAAAAACATTTGCTATGATAAAACAATTTTTAGTATAATACAACTTTATACGCTAAGATTTTCACTTTAAGCAGCTTCATTTTATTTATAATATAGTTTTAATTAAAATGATCATTAATAATAAATACACCTAACATAAAAATCCTGCAATGGGGGGAGGGGGGGGCTAACAGAATGGCAGAATGAAAAAAATCAAAACTAAAGAATTCAACTCAATTTTCAGCTAAGTAGCATAAATTAAACATAAAAAAATTTTCAGTTTGGTCAAATTAATGGAAACTGTTACCCTTCTTGCTTTAAAGCAATAATAGAATGGGAGTTTCAAGAGCTTAAAAGCGGCAGATCACAGGGCAAGTGTATCACTCTATTTCACAATATCATATGAGCTCTTAAGTGAAAATAAAATTGATAATTAATGGAGCTGTTATGTTGAATTTACTATTAGGGTAGTTAAACATTAAATGATCTCCTGCCCAGCCAATTACATGATTATTTGTTTATTTATAAAATAAATAAACAATATCAAAAAAATAAGGGAATATTTTGTGTAGAATTGAAATTTCAACTTAAAAAACTTTCTTAGTCAAGCATTGGTGGTCGAGAGGTCTGCGACGGCTGCTTTAACAAGCAGTTGTCCGAGTTAGCGTGTTCGCGTCCCGGCTGATGCTATGACACATGAGGAAAAAAAAAAAAACTTTCCTATAAATGAATTGTTATCAAGTCCAAAGCAACAATTTTGTAATCCGTTTGTTATCTGTCTATTTATTTGCATTTTAATATTTGTATTATTACTCATGTCATGATCAATTTTATATCTTGATAATAAATACACAATTACTCAATTTTGAAAGTATTTAGCTAAATAAATTTTTATAGCAGATAGCTCTGTAGTATACTCACAGCCTTATAAATTAATAAATAAAGGTAGAGCACAAGTTGCAACGCATCTATACTAAACACATTATCCACAATTTATTTTAAAGGTTCCAAATATTTATGAAAACAAATTGCATTAACTTTTAGAGAGATAATAAATGTGTGTATAATTTAGTTGACAAATTGATAAGATTGTATATTGCGAGAAAAAAACAAATAGAAAAATAACAAAATGTATTTAATCAAATTATCTGAAAGATAAATAGTTCTGTATAATTTTATTTATTTTTCTACTTTAGCGTTTAGCATATATATAACAATAGAACGTCATTCGGAGTGGCTATCTTTTAAAACACTCTACTCAAAGTTTTGATATTTTTTTGATTTAAATTTTAAAAATTACAAATTCTGTCAAAATTGCATATATGCATACTCTCCAACATCTTTAGAAAATACTAAGATATTAATACATTCTAAAATATAAAAGACGTTATTATGCTTGCATGTATCCATGGCAACAGATTATGTTTTGTCAACTTTATACAACTGCATTTTCAAAAGAAATGAATTCTAAAAAATAGAAGACTGCACATATCATTGACAGTTTATGATATGTTTGGATTTTCTTAATTATATTTTTACCAGTGCTATATATATAAAATAAAATAAAGGAAATACAGAAATTCTTTGGGTTTTTTCCAGCTCAAGAATCCATCCAAGTATATAATTATATATCTAAGTTATATATATATTTGTTATATAATACCAAATAGACAGACGGTAGCAGTGAAAATAAATTTCCCAAACCAATTTTTGATAAATAGAATTTCCTTTAGACAGAAATGAATATATCTTTGAAAATCAATTAATATTTTGTAAAAAATCAAATGCATACTTTTAGTATGCATAAGTATTACTTTTCAATTGTTCTCATAACGTAATTTTCATATATAATATGGAAGCAATTGTAACTACCAAGATATCTTTATATGGTCATTAGATAAATTACTTTTACAATTCATTCTTCTATAAGACTGAAAAATATATGTATACTTTTTAATTAACTTTAATGATGTAATTTTATTTCTCTTTTTTTCAGATTTTTTGCTGCTGAGAATTTGTTCCCTTTCATATGCCTTTCATAATTTTTTATCATTCTCAGTTGTCATCAAATAGGCTATCTTTCCAAAATCAATATTTAATATGCAATTGGTATATTTCTTTAAAAGTTTCTCATAATATATTTGATGCCCTTTTTATCTTCTATGCTACAATGATCTGGTCCAATAAAGTAAATAAATATTGATTCTTACATAATCTTATAGCTGCAGAAAAAAGTTTGCTATTAATTGAAAGGATACCTTTTTATTCTCTTTTTGAGATCTTAAAAAACTGAGCAGAACAAATCCTTTAATATTTATTTGATACATTTTTCTCATTGTAGCTGTTATTATTGTATAAATATTCATATATGGTAAAGAAATATGGATAGGTTGATGAAGAACATATACCAGTTAGCATGATGAGTTTCTGGCTTTTTTTTTATCTTTGCATTTAAGATCAAGAAAAACAATAGGCTTACTTCTTATTTGTCTGATAGTTTTTGAATCTAGAATATGAATTGGCTTTTTTGAACAGAGAAAGAATATACATACATGACATGATCTTTTTTAAAATTGATATTTACAATCATAACAAACAAAACCAAATTATAGGTCATATTGATAGTTGAAAGCAGAGGAAATCTGATTGCAGATCCCAGTTGTCATTCAATGATGACATTTTATTTAAATAACATTAAATATGTTACAAAAAATCAATTCAGATATCTCATGACCTAATTTAAACAAGCTTGTATTACAAATGTTATATAAAGAGTAAAGCTTGTTTAAGAGCTTATTTGCAAGCTCTTTTATATAATATTTAAATATGTATACTTGCAGACCATTTTCAAGTGAAGGAAGATTTGGTGAAGATAGAAGAAAACATAAAAAATCGATTGATTTGAAAAGTGAAAGACACAAAGCACAAACAGAGTTATTGAACTTAATGAAGGATATCAAATGCAGATAATAGAGTTTTATGAATATTGTTTATTACTATGAAAAAAGTGAAGATTTTTAATATGGATGTGTAAAATATTTTTGATAGCTTAAAGAACATTGTAAAATTTCATATTAGATTTAATTACTAGAATTAGTGAATTTGGTTACGATGGCAGAAATTAGAGGTAAACTATATACTATGGAATTCTTTTTTTTTGAAAAATGTACTAAATAGAAATGAATCTGGACCATTAAATATAGATATCAGAATTATTTACATTTTAAATAACAGAAGAAATATGTACTAAGATTACAATGCTAATAAATCGAACACAGTGAATGTTTATTAATTATTTAAGTATAAGATATAGTTGTTAGTGGCAAAACTAGTAAGACAAAGAAAACAAAAATTAATACTAACAATTAATACTCATGTCAGATCATAAATACTTCAGTAAATTTCCATTAGAACTCTGTAAATCTCCTTTTAAAATATTGACAATTATTTTCCGAATAAATCCAATAAGATAAATGATACTCTACTAAGAACTGTTATAAAGATGGCTGATTCTAAAAATTAAAAATTTACTAGTAAATTAATAAATTAAACAAGACAATCTCTAAAAAAAATATTTAAAAATGAAATATTTGTAAAATGATATACTAAGAAGAATTACATATTTAAGTTTTAAAAAAATAATAATGATTTAACAAGTATTGGAAGGAAGTTATTTCAGCAATGAGAAAAAAAGATTGAACTATTATTAAAAAAGAAAATAAGATCTAAATTAATGGAAGAAGAAGAAGAAAGAAGAAGAAGAGGAAGAAGAAGATGACAAAGAAGAAAAAGAATAATAATACAATAACAATAACAACAACTTTATCTTTCCTATTGCATTGCCAAACTACACATAATACTAATATCATAGATGATGATAATAATAACAGTAATAATAATAATAACAACAACAACAAATAATAATAATAATAATAATAATAATAATAATAATAATAATAATAATAATAATAATATTAATAATAATAATAATAATAACCTCCATCCCTACTATATATAATAGCAAATCTGCTACTCAGCCGTGAAATTCACATCACATTGAATGGAAAAAAATCACCAGCCTTCAGACCGAGTCAATCCATCCCACGAAGGATTCCCTAAGTGCCTTGATATTCATAATATATATAAATCTCTATTAATAGAGATACAGAAAAAAATAAAAGGCATTCAAATTCCAAACACTGCTTTAAATATATCATGCATAGCCTATATGGAACATGTAACTGCTTTCTCCCTCTAAAAAGAACCTCCCCATATTACAAGAGATAATCAAGAATATACCTCAAATTTTAATTTAAAAATTAACACAAATAAAACTGCAGCATGGTCAATACACACAGGCAAGCACTGTACAGAGATGTTTAACGGTAAACCATCTGCTTTCCTTTGGTTTTTCATTCTACCTTGGAACCAATGGAATGAGGCAAAAAATTCAAAATAAATTAAAAAATAGATGCTGAAAAAATCACAGCCTCACTTGAAAGTCATACCTGTCAATATATGCAAAGGTAGCACTATTTAATCAACTTATACCTACAAAAATTACATACTATACACCTATAATCAAATTTGCAAAAACATTCATATCTAAATTCACAATCTGTAACAAACTAATATGGAAGAGAAAGACAGTGGCAATCTCTTTAAAAATCTGAGTAGACCACCACATAGCAATGGACTTGGACTCTATACAATCAATGTTTTTTACACACAGAAATCAGTAAATCTAATAACAGCAACCATAAAAAGATTTCCAGACCTGGGAGTGTGTAATCAGTATAATACCCACAGACAGACCACCCCCTTCATATGGATATCTATCTCACTGATTGAAGAACTCAAGCCAATATATAACAAAATATCACTCAATAATGACAACAAGTGTACATACTGGGACATTTACAATACTACATCCAAACCAGACACCCAATCTACATCCATCAAGTTCTTGAATAGGACAACAGGCAACTACTGCACAACTAGAAAATGGTCGTTAGAACCAAAATTATTCGATTTTCTACTTAAGCTTAATCTCAATGCTCTACCCACAACCCATTTCCTTACATTTCATAGACTTTGCTACCAATATAGACCCCATAAAGTGGCTATGTCATAGAGAAGAAGAGACACAAGATCATTTTCTTCATTCCTGCAGTGCCCTAGAAACAATACGTCGCACAATGTTTACTACATACAGAAAGGCTATCATTTCAATTGATGAACACAAATACATTTAAAAAAGGCAACAACCCTGCTATTCGTGCAGCAACATACAGCCTTTATGCCTACTGGTGCACCAGATGCACTTTTGCACTTGCCAATAACCCTCGACGCCACCCAGCACACATATTCAATGAAACTAGAACTGTTAAGAAAAAGAGACAGCATCCTAGCTCAACCAGATATATTTGCAGCTACATGGTCACACTTGAAACAGAGATCCAGTCTATGAAATATAAAGACCAATAAGTAGATGATGACATTTTCAACATCAGCATTTTTTTCCAATTTTTAAAAAAAAAAATGCAAGCATAAACTGAACTAATAGAAGACCAAATTTAAAAACAAGAAGAAAAAAAGTATGCAGAAAAGATAAAGACTTATATTTGAAAGTTGTAATTTGTTTTTCATTCGTGAAAAATCAATATACATCGTAACTTTTTAGACTAACAAAGTTTTGCTTTGAAACATAATAATAATAATAATAATAATAATAATAATAATAATAATAATAATAATAATAATAATAATAATAATAATAATAATAATAATAATAATAATAATAATAATAATAATAATAATAATAATAATAATAATAATAATAATAATAATAATAATAATAATAATAATAATAATAATAATAATAATAATAATAATAATAATAATAATAATAATAATAATAATAATAATAATAATAATAATAATAATAATAATAATAATAATAATAATAATA
>JAQFVV010015522.1:0-14282 GCA_028023455.1 Epiperipatus broadwayi
AGTAAATGAATACACCTGGGTCTCGTTTTACGCGATAGATAGGTTCCTCAGAAAACACGCGCAAACGAAATCGCGCAAAAATAGACATAACTTACCTTGAAAAAGGGGATATGGACTGTGATTTTTCAAAAATCGCGTAAAAGCAAAGCACCAACGTAAAATTACTTTAAAATTCGCGCAAAAAAAAATAAGGAAATAAAATATGACTAATAAAAAATTTCAAATTTGAAAAAAATTGATACAAGACAAACTTTTTTTAACTATAATATTTAATTTTATTCAAAACAATATATTTTTATGCATAATTTACAGTAATTTACATTTTTTTATACACGTTTTAATTATTATCGCCATTTGCCGATAAACAGGTTCGTTTGCAAACTGGTAAGCAATCAGATTCTTCACAAGAGAAAATACAACTAGCGCCAACGTCACTCTCATGTTGTGTTAATGGTTTTCTGGTGACAACGTAATTAGTAATTAATCTTTGAGACGATGATTTTATTAATTGTTTATGAAACTAACAACTAAAAATTAAATTCTTATTTTTGTCTTTAATTTTTTAATTTTCAATTCCGTTTAAAAATCAAATTTCACATCACATTAATTTCAAGTCGCCATAAGTAATTTTTAAATTGTTAATTACAATTAAAAATCAGATTTTAATTTTTAACCCTTTCACTGAAGATTTTAGCTATTGGCCCTCTACTTAAACTGATTCTTTTAGCTAGTGGCCCTCTACTTAAATCTGAGAACAATGTGATTGGTCTGTGTCATTTGCAATCAGTTCTTTTGTTAAAATATTAATCTAAAATACACAGAATTTTTTTAATTCAGCTTCTAAAAATTAAATAATTTTAGATTCAAATTGGTTAAATGTAACGAAAAAATAAAAATAATGTTAATAACTGTCAAAAAATATAAAAAAAATGTGTAAAAAATAGTTAGCAGTAAAACAAAAGAATTATAACTCAACCAATGATTGTGCCGTTATTCAGATCAACAGCGGTGGAGTAATTCTCTTTTTATTTCCAGTTTGCTTATTTCTCTTGTAAAATTTAAAATTTTCCAAATCAAACTTTATATTTCCATAAAGTAACATCAAATCTTATTTATGAATGTAAAAAATTACGATAGATGTTATTATTTACTTCAATTACGAACGTACACAGCTTCGTTGTCGTGTCTGAATCTTCATTTAGAAACACGCCTTAGGAATTTCCTGATTACGTTATGTAGCAATAATTATTTTTTGTTACGGATATTTCTCCAAATGTATTTTTCTTCTAATATTTAAAATTTTCCGAGTCAAACTTTATATTTTGATAGAGAACTATATTTTATTATTTGTGAACATAAAAAATTGCAATAAATGTAATTATTACAACAAAATCATTACGAATGCGTATAACGTGAATTGTCTTTGTTAGTGTTGCTCGTTTGTCAATCTATCATTTAGAAACATGCCTAGAAGATTTGGTAGTATCCAATCAGAGAACAAAGACAGAGGGGTGTAACAAGTCGGCTGTCAAAATTATTGATTTTTTTGAAAAAGTATAACGCTATATGCGGATGTTTTTAGAACTAAAATTGAAAGCATTGAATTTCCTATCAAATAAGTCTAAAATGAAGAAATTGCGACCAAAATTGACCAAGAGATGGCGCATGCAACCATTAAACGCATCACATCGCGTCGCATACAGACAAAAATTTTTCAAAAGACGGGGCGTCTCCGTAACTAACATCGAAAAGGTTAATTGTCAAATTTAATTGTGCCCACTGCTATTACTCACCTTTTAAAAATAAACTTGTGGACACTAAATGATTAATAATTGATTACGTTCTTTTTTAAAAAGCAAAAACAAAATGTGATTTAAAATGCAAAATTAACACGCACAATGTTTGAACAAATTTATATTATAATCTTGTAAAATTTAATGTGTGTATACATAAAATGTGGAAATCATGATTTTAATTTCATTATTGCATAAAATCTTACTATTATAAAGACTGAAAATATTGAAATTACTAAGATGAAAGTCGAATTCCAATAATGTGCTATTACTTTCAATATAACGTAAGTGCGCATAATTTATTATTTAAAGTAATAGCACATTATCAGAGTTCTACTTCCGGTGAGACATGAATCGCGTAACTTCAAAGTCGTGTTAAATAAGTCCGCGTAAAAAGAGACCCAGGTGTACATACTATTTGTTAGAAAATTAGGTTGTTGGAAAGTATTCACTGTACAGCCTGTGGTGGCGCTGTTTCTGTGTAAAAACGCAGAATAATAACGTTTTGCAGCCAAACCTTATGGCTAATACACGACTAGCGATTGTATTAGCCGCTTACAAGAGACAATAGATGTAGTGTCTAGAATCCGCGGCCAATTTTTCCGCGCTCTTAACCCTACGTCTAAACTAACAACACTAGATGATCGTCTAGTTTGCCGCTTTTTCATCGCGGCGTTAATTCCTATACATAGGGAGCAAATTTGTATTCTCATTTGAATTTAATCTGAGAGGGTGTGTAGTGGAATGGTTTGCAAAAGGTTTGTTTGTTGATGTTTATGATTTTCTGTATTTCCCAACTGAGATCTTTTGGCGTACTAGTAATTATCAGCGTATTCTTGAGATTTGTCCGAGCTTGTTTTTTTTGGGGGTTTGTTGTTATTTGGAACCCAAAAAAAGTATGTCAACGTCTCTGTCAGACGATTGTAGTTGTTGGCAAAAAAGTACTGTTTCTGTCGCGACTCAGACGAGAGTAACAAAAGAAAAACAAAATGGCTACCATGTTATTGCAATTGGGGGATGTCCCAAAAAAAACGAGAAAAAGATGACGCAGTTTATTTGGTTTAGACATACGTGGTGAATAAAATTTATTTGATTTAAAAGAATCTGTATTTTGTTTGTGATTATTTTGATCTGTAAGTCAATTAATTAACACTCAGAATGCCAGTGTTCAAAGGGTAGGGCTTTACAGCCGAGTGTGGTGGAGTTGGTTGGAATTCTTCGTATTCTTCTCAAATCAATCAACAACACACTTCTTTTGGTTGGAAGAGAATTGACTCTCTTGATCGATATATTAGTCAAAATACCAAACAATTTTTTTTGTTTATAAGCAAATACGGACATCTGAGGCGGAGTTTGTTGGACAGCCTTGATTTTTTTTTGCTAAATCAATAAACAGCAACCCGCATTTTTAACAAATTAAAAAAGAATGTTCGATTCTAATTTTAAATAATAAAAAAAAGACGTCTGTTTAAAAAAAACCAGTATATTAAAAGCCAAAAAAAAAAGAAAGTCGTATGTAAAAATTGTGTATATTTGAGATATTCAAAAAAAAGTTAAAACTGTCCCTTATACTTTGAAATGTATCGAATCAAAACAAAAAAAAAAAGACGTCTGTAAAAAAAACAGTAGATTTAGAATGGAAATCAAAAAAAAAAAAGGCGTATGTAAAAAATTATGTACTTTTGAGATCCAAAAAAAAGGTAAAAGTGTCCATTATAGTTTTAAATTTATCAAATGAAAACAAAAAAAAATAATTATGTCCAAAAAAAAAAAAAAAACAACAATATATTAAAAAGAAAAAACTATGTCAAAATACGATATATTAGAGTAAAAAAAAAAAAATTTAGCGGCCCGGTAATGTTATATCGCTCTGTTTTTAACTAGAAACAGCGCCACCACAGGCTGTACAGTGAATACTTTACAAATACCGAAAATTAATAATACTAATGTCCATTATAGTTCACTTCATTATGAGAAAATACGTATGTCTAGACATTTATGATTAAAAAGTATATTTACCTAGATTTTTATTTTTATGATATCAAGATGACAAGCTTCATTGGTTTTGTTTTCCAACTGGTTGGCCTTTTAGTCTCCATCGATGGCTTCATGGTTTTTCTTCCATTCCTCGGATTTATAGTGGGGGAGAGAGAGCAAAAGTATGCGGCAGCATCTATTTCACAGTTTAGGCTTTGGTTCCAGGCGAAAACAGTTGTTGAATCCAAGGATTCTGGGCGTGAAGACTTCTAGCAATGCATGTTGCTACTTCTGTGGCCTCTTCGTCTGAATTTTCCCATGAGCTGGTCAGCTGGGAAAACACTGCAGCTACTAATTCAAACCTGGAAAACTCGGGCAACTTTTGAAAACTTTGAACAACTCTGAACAGCACTCAGAAAACTCGAATGGCAAAACAGTGCAATAATAATAACAATAGACAACTGCCCTTTTTTATACCTAACTCTCTTATTGTTTAATTTTTATCATCACATTAATCTGGTTTAATTCATTTTTATATTTTTTCTTTTATCTAATCTTTATTAAATTCATCTAACATTTTATCGGCCAGAAATGTTTCAAAATTAATTGCATTCCTGCCGATGAGATATTTTCCAAAAATTTTTTTTGCTAATTAATTCTGTTTTAACCTTTTTACATTTATTTATTTATTTTTAAACATTTATTCTTTTTTTTAATTAATAAAAAGAAGAGAGAGCAGGTTTTAACTCTCCCCCCTCTTACTAAAACAGTTTTATTCTATTTTAAAGAGAAATATGACGCAATCTCTCATTTTATAAAATTATATTTTAAAATCTTCTTCTTAAATATATTTTTATTGTTTTCTCTCATATTTTCCTTTCTTTTAGTAATTTATTAATTTATTTTAAGACATGTAATGCAGATAGATGTGTGTGTTTTATAACATGTATCTTACTAGCATTATATCACACCCACACCCCATTTGAGAGGTAAAATGCATTAATTTGACCCATTTTAGCTCTGACATTTGATTTCAGTTTTTCTATTTAATTTTTTTATTTTATTTATTTATTGAATCAGTTTTGATGTTTTTTGAAAATTGTTTTCCCCACTCATGGTCCAAGAACATTATTACATACATATTCATTTTATCTGCAGGTCTGTCCGATTATTTCAATCTATTCATGTTTTGTCAGACTTTTTTGTTTTACTTTTAATTAATTTTAATGATCAAGCATTATAAGTTTCTTTTTCTTCTTGGTCCTTTGCTATGAGCAATGCATTGTTGTCATATTTGTTTATTATAATATATGGGCTCTCGTAAATTTACTGGAACTTTTTATATACATGTTTCTCTGTGTGACTCACAGGATTAATTCTTATCTAACTGCTATCAGCTGTCATAAATGTACCATTTACCTTTCCTCGCTTCCTTCATCTTAACTCTCCCATCTTCCTTAGCTTAAGCCATGCTTGGCTAGCATCCCTGTCCCTAGCTACAGGGCACAATCCCACTAGCAGTTTAGTTTTTAAAGGATATGGATTTTTCCCAAAATGAACTCTGTGGATTCATTTTTAGACCAATTTATCATGTTGATGATCCATGGAATTTCCTTAACTCACCCTCTGATTTTTGTGTATATATACTTTAAATAATCACCCTAGTTCCCACATGATCTGCTCCCATGGATTAGACTACAGGTTATGAATAGTCGTATGTGTTTTATTTTAAGCTTATCGATCCATTTCTTCCATTCTTCAGAAATGAATGGTGTTCCATGATCTGAGATAATTTTATCCATTACTCCAACACTTTCAAAATGCCGCTGTTCTAACACTTGAATAGATTGTTTGATGTTTACTTGCGATGCAGGGTATGCAGCCACTAGTTTTAAAAAATATATCAAACTACTACCAGATACCTCATTTTGTTAAATGGGGGCAACAGTCCATAATAGTCTATGGCTGCCAAGTTGTTGAGAGTGAACAGGTATAAGCAGACCTATGTCTGATGCATTAAGTGGTTTTGTTTCCAGATATAGCTCACACTCATTTACAATGGCCAGAATGCTAGCATACATTCTTGGCCAGTAGAACCAATGGCTTATCCAACCTTCGATTTTACTTGCTCCATAATGTCCATATCTTTGATGAACATATTCAACCATCTGCTTCCACAGGATGACGGGTATCATTATATCTTTTTGTTTATCCCTCCTTTTTGTACTGCACCCTCCCCCTTTGTGCAATAATTCTTTATATCTTTCCTCAAAGGGTTGTTAAGCTTGATTACACAGATATTTCATTATTTTCCAGCAGTCTGAATTTGCTCTTTGTTTTTCTCTTCAACCTGCAGTGGTCATTTTGTATTGAATTGTTTCCATCTCTTTCCATTGAGATAATACATAGATCGTTATAACTTAAATGCTGTTGGTCCGATGAAGTTGCATAATGGCTTAATGTATCTGCTACTACATTACCCCTCTGCAATATTGTACACTATAATTAAACTCTTGTAGGAACAAGCTCCATCTTATCAAACGGCTGTTTGTTATAAAACTGGTTTAAAAATTCGAGGCTTTTGTGGTCCATGATTACGATCACCTCAGATCTTATTAGAAACTGAGAATTTTTTAGAAAACCCAAACCATAGCTAGGGTTTCCTTTTCTGTGACTGTGTAATTTAGTTCAGGTCTCTTCAATAACCGGCTTATAAAGCAAAGGATCCTGTGCTGACCTCCCTCTTGGATTTAGAAAAGAGTCTCACCCAATCCGAGTTCACTATTGTTGATTTGGATGTAAAATGGTTTGTTACAATCAGGATATGACAGCATAACTTTCTTTAAGAAACTAGTTTTCATGTTTTGAAAACTGCTATCATGCTGCAATGCCCATACGCAAGATCTTTCTTTTTCAGCAATTGCAGTATCGGCTCCATATCATAAAATTTTTTTTTAATAAATCGGTTGTAAAAATTACACAAGCCTAGAAATGATCTTATGTGTTCTTTATTCTTGGGAACCAGGAACTCCTGAATTGCTTGGATTTTGTCAGGATGCAATTGAATTCCTTTCCCACTTACTATATGGCCTAAAAACTTGACCTCAATTGCGATTAAATTCCTTTTTTTTAAATTTTTAATTCCCTTTTTTTTATACTCTCCAAACAGCTGTTCTAAATGAATGAAGTATTCATTCTTCGACACTTTCTGATGCTTAACACTATGTTATCGACATACATCACTATTAAATTTTTTATTTCATCTGCTAATACCTGATCCAAGCATTGTATTAGCCCTCCTCTATTATTTTTTAATCCGAACGGTATACAGTTAAAGTTGTATGCATGCTCACCCATTGTATCAAAATGTGGTATGTTTCTGATCTTGAGAATGTAACTTGATCCGCCAGTAAATGGCGGTTAAATCAAACTTGAAAACACCCTTTTCTTACAAAATTTTACCAACAGTTCATGTATGGGAAGAGTGTTAGTGTCAGAGATGGTTATTTTACTCAAATGTCTCGCGTCCAAGCACAACCGAATGGACCCATCTTTTTTCTTTACTATCTCTATGAAATTCCAGTATTTTGTCTATTTGTCCTTTGACCTCCCTTCTATATTGGTGAAGAATAGGGTATACCCTGGCCTGGTTTGGTTGGTCTTTCATGAGTCTTATCCTGTGCTCATAGCCTTGAATTACCCCAGGGATATCTGAAAAAATGCTCTAGCCACTTTCTTTTCATGCTTGATTGTTATTTGGTCAGGATTTAAATGCAAGTCATGCACATATGAAAAGGGTGAATTACTACTAGACTAGAAGACTATTTATATATATATATATATCTTCAGCATCAGTAATAATAACCTTGATTGATCTCACATTAGTATAATATTACTTTGATTTTCCATAACTATTTTTTCCTCCATTTATTAATTTATTTATTCTTTTATTCCATTCCTTAATAGATTGTTATAACCTATATTTTCATTAGTTCATCTAACTTATTTTTTGTAAATGTATATCAAAATATATTCTGCATCTAACTCTTGTTTATTTTATTATATGTTGTAATCATGAAGAAGGAAATCAATCTCTAGTCATGCACTGGGTATAAATATATATTAAAATCTACATGTACTTACCTGCCAGCAATATTTTAAAAGCATAAGTAAATTCACTTATGCTTAAAGCGTGTTATATAAGCCAACCATTACCGACCGTGCTATCTCAGGACTTGAATCTGTTATATGCCTGATATTCAAACTGACAATTATATTATACAAATTTAGATATTTTGTCACAGGAGAGAGACAAAATCTCATTTTTAACCACCTGCAATTAAATGTATATTAATTATGAATAAATGTAAATCTATTATTATTAAGCTCTGAAATATTTGTAGTAGATCCTCCCAAGTTCTAAGAGGTTGGCTTATATAAGAATACATTTTAAGCATAAGTGAATTCACTTATACTTTTAAACTATTGTTGGCAAGTGAGTGCATGGACTTTTTAACTTACATTTATAAACAACGCATGACTGGAGATTGATTTTCTTCTTCACGATTACGATTATTTCAACGCTTAATAATAATAGATTCATTATTAATATACATTTAATTACAGATAGTTAAAAATGAGATTCCATCTCTCTCCTGTGATAGAATATCTAAATTTGTATAATATAATTGTCAATTTGAACATCAGGCATATAATTGATAGTGGTTGGCTTATATAAGAACATACTTTAAGCATAAATGAATTCACTTATTCTTTTAAACTAACTGTTGGGTGAGTGCACAAAGATTTTAATACACATTTATAAACAGTGCATGACTGGAAGTTGATTTCCTTCATGATTACAATTATTTTAGTTATTAATAATAATAGATTTTCATTATATGCTATTAATCATTAGACTAAGTATTTTTTTTTATTTCCAATTAAATCAATCAAAATGTTTTTACAATCTTAATTAAACAACGATCTCCCAAATATCTTCAATTTACTTGTACCATGTTTTATATGAAATAATAAGCACATTTTTCTCACTGTATAGCTTAATCAATTGTCGATTGATTTTATCCATCCTTTTTAAATTTTATTGTGTTAATGTTAGTTTATGCTCAACAATCTTTTTTTTTTTTTAATACTTTCTGAATACTGTTTATTTATTTTATAATTTTTTTAGTATATCATTAAATGATTCTTTACCTAAAATTTCACTATATGCTTATATTTTTTCAATTTATTAAAAAATCCTTTTCACTTGAAATTCTATTCTTTATCCTGTAACTATTTCAATAGCCATCTTTTTTTTTTTCTCATCTCATTCAACTTTAATTGTTTGTATACCAACGTTTTGCTTTATTACATTTTTTAATATTTTAAATCTAAAACAGTAGCAGTTCTCCTAGACAATAGTGCCATTCAGCACAAACCATAGTAATCAGTGGATGCTTTGTGCATCAAAATCCCTATCTAGTGTTTACTCATGCAATATCCCCAGAATAATTTCTAGCTCATGGATTTCTTCAATGAGGAGTTTTGGATTTGAGCGCATTGCACCTAAATCTTTGGATCTTAGTGCAAACCTCTAGCAGCCATCTTTTACTTTTTTAGTTAACTATAAAACTATGAGTCCAAACTAAAAACACAATAATGTTTTCAGTCCAAGCTAATTTGCTTATATAGTCATACAGATCTGAACCCAGTTCAGTATCTATACATTTTGTCTTTGGTTTTTAATAACCATATTTTGGCGGGATTGATATTAAACTACTAAAACATCACATGACCACCATTTCTTATGCTTACCCAATCTGTTAAAACAGTAACAACTCTCCACACTGTTGTGCCATTCAGTGCAAGCCATAGTAATCAATGGATGCTAGAAGGTTTGTACATCAAAATCCCTATCTGGTGCCTATTCATCCAATATCTCCAGACTAGTTTCTAGTTTATAGGTTTCATTAGTACGGACTCTTGGATCTTAAGCACTGCATGTAGATGTATCTATGGTTGTTAAAAAAACGAAAAATACCAAAGGGTATAGATACTGAGTTGGATTCTGAGCTGTATGGCTATAAAGCAAATTAGCTTGGATTGAAAACCTAATTGGGTTTTTAGCTTGGACTCAGATCTAAGGCATCTTTCTTATACTCTTAGATCCAAGGCTCTTCATTGATGAAAGCCATAAGCTAGAAACTAGGCTGGGGATATTAGCTGAGTAGACAGTAGATAGGGATTTTGATGCACAAACTTTCTAGCATTGAATGATTATTAAGGCTTTTCCTGAGTGACATTATTGTGGAGAGAATTGTCAATGTTGAAACAGATTGTGTAGTATAAGAAATTGTGATCATGTGATATTTTAATGGTTTAATCTTAAATCTGTTTTAACTTCTTTAATTATTTTTTGTTTTACAAATCAAAGTCTATTATTATATCTACCATTACATTTTATTTATTTTCAAAATTGTTATATTATATAGAATTGTTATATTTGGATTTTACATATAAATGAAAGAAAGGAATAGAAGTAAGTTAAGATTATTTTGAACTTTGTTAGTTTGAAAACAAACAAAAGGAAGGCCATTTATTTATGAAACTGATGGATAAAATATATGAAATCATGGGATTACACCTACAAGAATTTGATCACACTTCAAGAAAGAGAAAAATAGTGGAGTCTATACATGAACTCAGTAAGACTCAGTATCAACTTGATGCAATACAATTATAATATTCCTTTTTCTTTTTTTTATATTTAAATTCATTCTGCATTTGTTTATCCTCAATTTTATATTTTTTAAAAATATATATTTTCAAATTCTCATTTACTTCGTCACTTACTACTTTTCAGTGTTTTTTATAATCTGTATTCACTTTCCCATTATTTTACATTCTAACTTTGTGAATGTCTTGGTTCGTTGTAATAAATACATTTCAGTTGCTTTTCTAACTTCCATTTAATATTATATTTTTAGTATTGACATTTACTGAAAGCTTTTTGAATTACTATTACAATAACAATTATTACATACCATACCATTTACACCTTTGACACTTTATCAATACTTTTATTTTTATTATTTGTATTACACTAACAGTTTCGACTATCCTGCAGTCATCATCAGAGATACAATATTCAAATATATAATTATACAATTATTACACTTATCCACATATATATACATAATTAATACACAATATAAACAAAAAGAATTATACATTTTAATATGATCTTTATAAATAATCATTTCCCATTTTATTACCTTATCTTCTAAATAATTTTATCAATATTTTTTATTAATTTATTTTATATCACTTTATTTTACTTTTTAAATATTATTTAATATAATAATTATAACTTTATCATTTATTTTACTATTTAATGCATATTATTATCATTTTTCTTATATTATAAAATCAACTTTTAATCTTGTCTTATTTTTATTAAATATTTCTATCAATTAACTTTACCCACATTACAAATTATTATTATTATTTTTATTCAACATAAATATGATAAGAGATCACCTATTTATTTGCATTCATTAGAAACAGGTCATAGGTTTGAAAAAGATTGTATAAAAATAATTAATTACACAAATAATAGTAGGAAAATTAAAGAAGCAATCTTGATTAAGAGTATAAAACCAAGTCTTAATCGAGATTTCGGGGTAAGAACAATAATGTTATAAACAATTGTTAGTAATAATTAGAATTTGAAAAGGTTAAAAAGAAAATAGTTAAAGAAAATGACACTAGAGGGAGGGTTAAACAAATACAAATTTTGAATTTTTTTGTCAGTTGGGTTTTGGTAGTAGAATCAACAAGAAGTAGGTAATTTTTTGTAATAAAAAAAAAAATAATAATAATAATTTGTAATGTGGGTAAAGTTAATTGATAGAAATATTTAATAAAAATAAGACAAGATTAGAAGTTGATTTTATAATATAAGAAAAATGATAATAATATGCATTAAATAGTAAAATAAATGATAAAGTTATAATTATTATATTAAATAATATTTAAAAAGTAAAATAAAGTGATATAAAATAAATTAATATAAAATATTGATAAAATTATTTAGAAGATAATAAAATGGGAAATGATTATTTATAAAGATCATATTAAAATGTATAATTCTTTTTGTTTATATTGTGTATTAATTATGTATATATATATGTGGATAAGTGTAATAATTGTATAATTATATATTTGAATATTGTAGCTCTGATGATGACTGCAGGGCAGTCGAAACTGTTAGTGTAATACAAATAATAAAAATAAAAGTATTGATAAAGTGTCAAAGAAGGGTATGATATGTTATAATAAAAATCAATACATAGGAAAAGAAGAAGTAAAAAATTATATTACTTCAATAACAATTATTACTTTATTTACTTTTAACTATTACTATTATTAATTTTTTGCTATAAAGGAGTACTTTTAATGTTTATTTTATTATAGATTAACAGTTTGAAAGTTCTAAAATTATGGGTTAAATACAAACTAAATCTAATGTAATAATTAAAAGAAAAAAAAGTATAACACTGCATCCTTAACAAAAAAAATGTAGGCTCATTTTACAAAAAGTCATGTGAGTTTTAAGCAACCAATCATCATGTTAAGAGTAACAATGAGATTCAATCTAGAAACCTCTAGCTTCTGTGTCCATCATTCTAAATTCACAAAACATTATTATTTTTTAGTTAAATAGTTGATTGTATTGATTGTGGAAAATGAAAATAAACACAACCCTCAGTGATATAATTGCAGTTTGTTCTGATAGCCATTTAGATTTTTAATAATGACTGCAACAAATCTTTGATCTGCAAGAAAAAATTTTAAAACATTAATGTTAATGATGCTGAGGGTTTACATGTCTAGTTACTTTAATCAAACATTTGTAAGTAAACTAAATTAGGAAGACAATATGATTGTTATCAAAATAGAGATTTTCTTATTGTCATAGCTGTTGCTATTTTGCAATGTAAACGAGGCTTTAAAAATTCTGTTGTCTTAATATTTTACTTGTGTTAAATATATAATAATCCATATTGGGACTCCAAAAAGTATTGAATTATGAGAGGGTATATTTAAGAAGTCAAACTTTTGATTGTGCAATCTTAAATTTTTTTCCACAAATGAAAGTTTTTCTATAACAAACTATCTTGTCAAGCATTGGTTGCCAAGTGGTTAGCATAGCTGCCTTACAAGCAGTTGTCCCGGGGTTTGCTTCCCAGCCGACACTTTGACACATAAAAAAAAAACTTTTAGATTTTATTACTCTTTTCTTTTTTTTTTTCAAGGATAATTTTTATCTCAAGAATTGATTGTTTTCTTTTTTTAGAATACTATGTCTTTATAGTAAATGCCATTTTAGCTCTTACCCATTTATTTTGTAATCTCTTTTTTCATACTTCTTTGATTTAATCTTTTCTTCAATTTTGTTTAAAATATACATTTGCATATATAACTTGCAATGATTACAAACTTTTAAATTATAAATATTCATTATTATTTTCAATTATTGGTGATTCACTGCAGAATGGTCTCTCCAAGTTTATCACAATTTCTCTGATTCTTAATTTATCTGTACCATAACACATCAGAAAGTTTGCTTATTTCATCCATTCATCTTACACATAGTCTCTTTCTAGGTCTTTTAAAATCTCTTTGGATCCAATGTAAGATTTTAACTGACTTTATTATTATCTCTTCTGGAACTATGTCCAGCTAACTCCATTTCAGTCCCTTCTTTCAATGATATTTTTTTTCTCATCCTAATATTTTGTTTTTGATCTCTTACTTCTAACATAGATCTCTTTATACTTTATTGAATGGTCTGAAGTCTTTAAAGTATCCTTTTTAAGTATCCAAATCACAGATCATTAAGTAAAACAGGAAAAACACATCTATTAAAAAACCTTTCTTTTCAAACAGGTATATTTTTTTTTAATGAATTCTATGATTAATCTCATCCATTATGTTTCCATCTGTATTAATAATCTTTATAGTTATTAACTTTATTCTAATTCATGCTCACTATTTTTTTAGTTTCTTCTCTAAGGAAATACATCGAATCGTACTTTAAGTCTTTTTAGTATTATCTTTAGTCCTATTTTCTTACTTTTCTTGCAATATTTCTTCAAAATCTGAAGCATATCTGCAAAATAGATGGCTTAAATAATATCTATATATTTTTAACTTTTAATTTCTCATTTTAATCTACAAAATATTTCTTGTAAAATTGCTATAAAAAGTGTTTTGGAGATATTAAATCACTTAGACATACACCCTAATCAATGTGTTAATCTTCTTAATATGATTATGTAATTTAATTATTGCTGTTTCATTTTGATAAATATTTTTCGGAATATTCTAGATCTGTATCTTAATGTTACAAAGCTTTAATCACTGTGGAAAACAGAAATGACGTCTCTAGCACTGGCAGTACACTATCTCCACCAGTACCTATTATTTAAAATTTTTTTTTCTTCA